>JAYDZE010294498.1:0-18814 GCA_034509125.1 Monilaria moniliformis | reverse complement strand
GATTACTACTATTCAAGTAATCAAGATCCAAATTTTACTTATGATTGGCAAAATTATCCGGATTAGCTAATTTTTTTGAATTTGTAATTTTCTTTTTTGTATTTGATGTATTTTGAACAAATCACAAGAAATGAAATACGAATTTATGATTGGCAACAAATGAATTAATTGTTTTCAATTTTTGCAAAAATTCAAACTCACAACCTAGCCCAACCTGGGATTCAACCCAGCCCAGTCCAGCCCGCAACCCAGCCTGCGACCCAGCCCAGCTCAGCCCGCAACCCACTTACCAATTGGGCTTGGGCTGGGCTGGGTCCAGACATATCTTAAAAAGCCCAGCCCAGCACCAAACAAACATACAAGTATAGCATGTGCTAGTACAACCGGAGAAGTAAAAAGGGTAACAAATGTTGGTTTGGAGAACTAAATATGCCATTTTAGAGGCAAAAATGCATTTCTTTGGAATGACCTAATGATGGAGCCGGTATTTTTGTGGTTATATTAAATTTCGAATTCGAAATTCACCAATATTTCTTCTATATATAAGTTTGAGTGTTTGAGCATGTCAAACATGATACCACAAAAGGAAACGCATAGGCACTGTTAAGGTTGGAACCTATTTTGCTTAATCCAAGTATAAATAGGTGAAAGGATACCTAATATACCCATTAGTAGAGTTTCAGATTTCGAAAATGCAATATGATTGAGTTTTTGCACGTTTTCTTGGCACTATAAAATTCAATACAATACATGCATTCATTTCATTTTTCACACTCGCTTCCAAATTCCAATCCTTTTCTTTCTCTTTTTTGTTTTTTCAGTTTAAGACAAAGGACGTGGTTACTGTAATTTATATCAGAATCCCATGACTAGTTTATGAATTATTATATTTTTTATTAGGTGATTGTTGCCTCTCCTTTTATGGAGCAGATTTTCTGTTTTTCCTTGTCAATTTGCCTCATCAGAATCACCCTTGTCTTGCAGTTGCAGATTTATTTGTACCACCAGTCAATTGTTTATTTAATTTAATATAATATTATTTGGCATACAGTATTAGGTATAAAAAAAGAAAGATACATTGTGATAAAAATTTAAATTTGCATGATTTCATTCTCTGTGTCTTTTTTTTGTCTTTAAAATAAATAAAGAATCTGTTGTGGTTTTGGGCTGACATTTGCAAACAAAGGCTTGAGTATATGCAAAATATATATACGGTAATTCACATTATGCACATGCGTAGCGCATATAATGTAATTACTAATTAGTAGTATTAATATATATTAATTAATCGGCGTTCCTTCCTTGTTGTGCCACAAATCTGCATTCATCACTTACTATAAATACACATCCAACACCAACTCATTTGCCAGCACACACACACACCCACTCTTGTGCTCTTTTCGGATAGATTTTCCCCAACTGATCACCACCCTTTTTTCTATTAATAAATAAGAAAGAAACATTTGGCTCTTTGTTGGTGAAATTAGGCGGATCGATGGCGAAGCGGGTCGGGTTGATACGTATCTGGATGGAGGTTGCACCCGCTCTCCTTATTATATTTCCGCACAAGCACGCAGCTTTGATGATGAACATATTTTCAAGGAACCAACGACTGAACGACAGATTGTAATGAATAATATATATTTTTCTACCATATAACTATATTTCTGGATGCAAATTCCCAAACATCTTACTATTGATATTCAAATTAACGAAATTAAATAAAATAATGTACAAGTTGGTGATCTAGTATTGTAGAAAACTGAGCAGGAGTGAGTGAAGCCTTTTATTGAGAAATTTCTATCTTCAGAGTGTGACAGTGTTAATCCATAATTTCTTTAGAAGCGTCCATTATACCATTTCTCATACATATACAAACTCTAATAATTAAACTTTTTGTTAAGTTCGTCAAATTTTGAAATTCATTTAGTTACAAATATGTTATCTAATTTATTTCAAATTTTACAATGTTCTTGTCTTATAACTATTTCTATAAAATACATTTAATCAATTTTCTTGTTTAATGTATCTGAAATGTTTGAAGATACAGTTTTCTAATACATATTTTCTAATGTGTACTTCTCTTTTGATCAGGAAGAAGAAGTAAAAAAAAAAAAGAGACAAGGTTAGGGCAGGGTTGTACTTGTAGGTGTACATAATGTACATTTGGGCTATTCTTTTTAAACAAGTGTTTTGGGCTTTAAGTTGATGCCCACTGTCACACTCTGGGCAAACTCTAGAAGAAGGCTGCACTCATGTGCGGACAACTTAATTATTCTCAAAAAATTCTACTAACGAATTACTTTATTTTAGTTACGAATTTTTAAAATTTTATTTAACTTCTAATAAACCTCCTATCTCATATTTATCCATTCGTTGACCCGACCATTATCCCTTAGTTACAATTCATTATAATTAATTTAGGATTGGGGACGTTGGCGCACAAGTTTATATATATGGGTCGCACTTTTATGTGCGTACGGCAAACATGATCCTATTCGATTTAGTTCTTTATTCTTTTCTTTTTTTAATTAATTAATTTAGGATTGGGGACGTTGGCGCACAAGTTCATATATATGGGTCGCACTTCTATGTGCGTAGGTCAAACATGATCCTACTCGATTTAGTTCTTTATTCTTTTCTTTTTTTAAAAGAACAATAATTTGTATATATTAAAATAGTAATTTTTAATAAAAGAATTATCACTTTTTTAATAATTATATTTAACCATAATAAGTGTTATTTTTTTATTTGAAACACATTGTGATAAAGTAATTTTGATCTACAATAATAATAAAAAATTTCTTGAAATTCATAGTAAAGAATATCTCACACAAGTTTTTGTCAATATATTGTGTAGCAATACTAGCAATTAGTTTTGTTAGACGTAATCTTATGAAATCGATATTCCTCAAGGTGAGTAGTTTTCTTTTAATTTAATTACATAATACGTATTATTTTGGCATTTAGTTTCGAATAAAAAACATGGGGAAATGCTATAGGTGGTAGGTTCATCCTCTCAAAATCGCAGGATGATACTATTTTACTATCGCCGACCGACCAAATAAGCTAGACAACATCTATAAAAGTTTTAAACGGATTAGACAATGCCACTATCCTCGCGACACGTGGCATGGAACAGAGTCTTTTAGCTGTATTTAGGAATGGATGAATGGCTGGTCAAGCTTTTTAATTACTGTTGAGCCCGAATGATTGTTGGCTGATGATGAGTGAGGGAATCTAGTGGTCAGGATGATAGTGGTGGGCCCAGTGGCGGTGGTGCTTTGACGCTATCCAATTCCAATTTTTTCCTTTGATAATTCATGGTCGGTTCGGTAACTTCGGTCACACTACCAATGTGATTTGATGTGCAGTTGCAACAGGATGATTTGAACGTGTTGTCTATATTAATTCGTTTAGAATACTCTATCCATCCATAAAAAATAGTCTCATTATTGAACGACACATATTTTAATGCTTAATTGGTAAAGTAAGAGAGATAACGAGAAAAAATGATTGGAATGAGAAAAAATGATTGATAAAGTAGGAGAGAGGAGAAGAAAAAATAGTTGGAGAAATAAAAAATGGTGGGTCCCACTAATATAAGTTGTAAATAAATTGATGTTTAAGGGTATTGTGTTGTGATAAAATTTTCATAAGTGGAATGAGACTATTTTTTGTGGACGGACCAAATTGGAAAAATGATACTATTTTTGGTGGACGAAAGGAATACATCTCATCTCTTGCATTATTTATAGATCTCATCTTTAATTTTTTATTTATTTCTTATTTATTATATTTTCTAATTAAATAAAATTTTCAAATTAATAAATATGTAAATTTCTTATTTCTTATATTCATTACATATTATAATGATAAACACACAATCATATAGAATTTGATATTTACAAGATACATTTTTATGAATTAATGTATTTATTATGTTTAATCAATTGATGTATTTATAAGCAAAAAAAGAAAATAAAAATAAATGAAAATAAATGAAAATAAACAAAATAAATAAATAAAAATAATTGATGGCACTAGGTTTTGAACCCAAAATTCATTGGGTTCATAAGAGTCTTTTCCCCCTAGATTAACCATTCATTTTGTAAGTAAGACAACATAAATAATTTTATAGTTAAAAAAAAAAGTGTGGTGGAAGTGATTAATTCATCTCACATAAAAATATTAACACATCCTACATTTTACTCCTACCTATTTATACCACACATTTATCTCACATCGAAAATACATCAAAACAGAATATGGAAGTGATTATAAATATAATCATTCACCACAATTAAAAATTGCCCAAAAAATTGATTTTTGATTTTCTATAAAAATAGAAAATTTAATTTTGATTTTTATTATACAAAATTTCATTTTTAATTAAAAAGCGACTATAAATTTTAAAATTAATTTTTTCTATTGCAGACGTGCGAAACACACTAGCATGCCCAACGAGTGGGCAAAACGCACGCCCTTGATTGGTTGTGGAGGGTAAGGCATGCGGCGGGATGGCCCGCCCTCTTTCCCTCCGCCTCGCGACGCCCATCCCACACCTGCCTTTGCAATGCGTCCCGCGCTTGTCCCGTCTCGGAGGGACGGATTGGGTCACGCCCACGACAAATGCCCTTAGCGTAGTTATATATATGTGTGTGTATATATATATATATATATATATATATATTTCTTGCCTCCACACGCCGTAGCGATTAAACTTTATTGTGCGGCAATGAATTTTGAATATATTTTCGAAATTCGAAATTATGTCGCATGAGATAGTATAGTGTATCTATTCGTACAATAATAATTGCTGCAATTTATACTTTTAGGAGTTTTATTCATATTAAAATATTTGGCGAAATACGTTAAATCAATAATTTAAGATATGATCATATTACTATGTTAATTTTCTTGACCGTTTAACACTTACACAAAACATAGTCAATTATTTAATTTTCTTGCCCGTTTAATACTCGAAACACATTAATGCTCTTTAATTGACCAATAAGGACTTCTAAGATTCCTATATATCAGAAAAAAAGATTTAAAAAAAAGTTTGAACATGAATAAAAAGGTTGACTTACATGTTCATCACACACTTGAAGTTAGGTGGAGAAACAAGAGGAGAAGAGCACTCATAGCCGAAGTAATGTTGGGGTCCGATTTGAGAAGGGTCACCTTGTGGGTGGTCAGACCAAATCGCCGATCGCGCCACAAGTCGCACTTGTAGTCCAAACTGCGATCCATGCCGGATGCGCGCTTGATCCCATGGTCCAATCACGTTGCACGGTGCACGATACTCGAGCGTGAGTTTCATGATACAACATGCTACAGTTTTTGATTTTTTGAATTTTAATTAAATTTATATTTTTAATTATTCACAAATGAATTAAATTAGAATATATAAATAAAAAAAATTATGAATTAAAAAATTAAATTAGGGAAGGATGAATAATAAAAGTCAGCCTGGTTTGTGATATTGGATTGTGGGTATTTGTGGCCTAATTTGAAAACATGACGAAATGTGTGAATAGTATAGATTTGGCCTAAATTTTGCAAAGTGCAGTGAGGCGCTCTAAGTATATTATTGTGAAAATGAAAGGACAAATTAATGCTACAAAATCTGAAGCTTCTAGTGGAAAGCCACAACATAGATTGTCCATATGCTGGACTCATCTGCATGAAACAATGGGTCAATAAATAAATCTGGTATAAAAGTGGATTATTTGTACCAGTCGTGACACATAGTGACCTGAAACGCCTGGTATGAATGGAGAGTATTGTATCAGTCTTCACATGTAAAGTTCTAGGATGTCAAGTACGAATACAAATCATTAATACCATGTTAGCTAGGATGGTCCGTGTCGTGACTGGCACGAATAGTCTCGGTTTGTACCAACCGTACCAGGTGTGCCATATATCACGTTACATATGAAAAAATAAGTATTTTAATACCAAAACACAAAATTAGAGAGCAATAGTTGTACTCCGCTGCCATTGGAGAGAAAATGAGTCACACCGCCGCCAGAGAAAATAATCTCTACAGAGAGAGATAGTTGTGAGAGCGAGAGATGATAGAGAGAGGGAGATAGAGTTGTACTTCGCCGCTGCCAGAGACAATAGTCGAGAGAGAAAGAGCTGTGATGTAAATTTGCAACTAAGTAAAACTAAGAATATTATTCTCTAAAAGAAAGTAAAATTAGGAATTTTATAGTATGCTGTCTTTTCGCATGATTACCACTTATTTTTATAAGAAATATTAAGGCCAGGTCGATGAGTGGTAGCCTGGTAGGGTCTAGTGATTCATTAGAGATTAAAATTAGTGAAATGGGGCGAAATCCATTCCAATCAATCATTCCAGCATACACTGACTAGCTCATATGATTGAGTTCTCCTCGTATAAATAGCCCCCAATTCCCAATCACGCTCATCATCAGCTATAGCTCAACAAACCACTAATCCCACAAATCATTCCATTTGCTCACCACGAGAAATCAAGATGACCAAGGATGTTGAGGTCGGCGGTCACGACTACGGCGCCAAGGACTACCAAGATCCGCCGCCGGCGCCGCTTATCGACATGGAGGAGTTGGGCAAATGGTCATTGTACAGAGCTGCCATCGCCGAATTCATCGCGACCCTCCTGTTCCTCTACGTCACGGTGCTCACCGTCATCGGGTACAAGAGCCAGAGCGCTGCCGACCACTGCGGCGGCGTCGGTATCCTGGGCATCGCCTGGGCGTTCGGCGGCATGATTTTCGTCCTCGTCTACTGCACCGCTGGCATTTCCGGTGAGCATAATTATACCGGATTTATTACCTAAATTAGTCCAACAATTATTTGCTTTACTTACTGATCGATGTCGGGTGCAGGTGGCCACATCAACCCGGCCGTGACGTTCGGGCTGCTCTTGGCCCGGAAGGTGTCGTTGGTTCGGGCCGTGCTGTACATTGTGGCGCAGTGCTTGGGAGCCATCTGCGGCTGTGGGCTGGTCAAGGCGTTCCAGAAGACGTACTACGTCCAGTACGGCGGCGGCGCCAACGAGCTCAGCGACGGCTACAGCACCGGCACCGGAGTGGCGGCGGAGATCATCGGCACATTCGTTCTTGTCTATACCGTCTTCTCCGCCACTGACCCGAAGAGAAATGCCAGAGACTCCCATGTCCCTGTAAGAAGATCTTCCTAATTAATAAACTCTAATTAAAATTGGTGAATCCTAATTTAAGCGGATGTATGTATACGATTTTCTGACTTAAAGTAATCCTATTTCGGAGCTGTTGTAGGTTTTGGCGCCACTTCCAATTGGATTCGCCGTGTTCATGGTTCACTTGGCCACAATCCCTGTCACCGGCACCGGCATCAACCCTGCCCGGAGCATCGGTGCCGCAGTGATTTACGGCAAAGACAAGGCATGGGACGACCAGGTATACTCATCTAATTCAACTTTATTAAATGCTTCATATATTATCAAGAAAATGGGTGTTTTAACTTGTTTGATTGGATGTGTTATTATAGTGGATTTTCTGGGTGGGACCGTTTGTGGGAGCAGCCATAGCTGCGATCTACCACCAGTTCGTGTTGAGGGCAGGAGCGGTGAAAGCTCTGGGATCATTCCGGAGCTCTTCCTACAATTGAGGATGTGTGTGCTAGTTTGGCACTTATTTTAAAAAGCGTGCCAAAATGTGGTCTTGTCTTTTTATTTTTGTTTATCCTTTCTCCCACTTTAGCACTAAATATAGTGCTTTATGCATCAAAGTAATAAAGTTTACTATTTACCGATTTGTATTTATTTTTCTTAAAGAAAACAACTATAAATCAATGTGGATTTGGACAAACATGAACAAGACCAAACATATACTACAAATACTAAATTAACCTAAAAGCTTCCTCTTTACAATATATTGTCACATGCTTTTTACAAATTTAGCAAAATACAAACACAAGTATATATCACAATGCTGAACTCTTTTTTTGTAGTTACTTTTCAATAAGCAAGGGTTTTGTAGAAAATGTGCTCGTGCCTAATTGGTTTTGGGCTTGACGAATGGTATCAAAACCTATTCCGGGTATCTAGCATGAAATGCCATACGGCCCATATACGCTATGTTTATTTGAGCAGATTTCAAATGAGATAAAGGTGCAACTACTAAAAGCGACGAACACGCTGACGCCCCAACTTGATACATCATATCGGGCTCTCAGATTACAATAATTTCTCATAAGTTAAGAAAAATACTATAGTCCTCACATAGAGCCCCAAAGTTCCAACTCACTACATTGCCACATTTAATTAATCTGCCCAATGAATAAAATAAGAGGTTAATTTGGCTCACCCTTCCTTATAAACAATAAATTTAGACAAGTGCGACACAAATTTCAATAAAAATAGTCGAATGTATTGTAAGTAAAGAAAATATCTCATTTTAAGGGCAGTGTTTCTAATGATTAATAAAATGATTGAGTGAATTGTGGATGGAAAAAGTGATGCGTCATATAATAGAAATGACATATAAAAATAATATATTGTAAAATGGTGTCTATAAAAAATGACTAATTTTTATAAATGTATTAAAACGGCAAAAAGAAACTATTATTTAGAAACGGTGGAAATATAAATTTTCATCTGTAAATATATGAAGTTTTCATTTATTACAATATTATAAAACATAAATAGAGTCTAATCGCATTCAAATCTATAAGAATATCTCAAATTTGTTTATAGAAAATTATATTTTATTTATATTATCAATTTGTTTTGAAAGGGTTATCGATTTGTTTTTAATCTTGTAGCACAATATTAATTCTTAAAAATGATATATTTAGACAGTTAAGTTTAAATGAGTGGAGGGAGGGATGTGGCCCCTATCCCTCGCCATTTCCCGCCAAAGAAAGGCGGTTTCCTAAACTGCATTACCTAAAGCCGTCGACGAGTAGAGAGAAAGAAAGATAATTCAGAATGGCGCCGTCAGCCGATCCAGCGACATCGTCGTCTATCTCCACCACAAATAGTGATCTCCAGGTATATTTTCCGGTTAATTATATTTCTTCTTCCTTTTCTTTGGGAGGTAATGATTATCGGTGAGAATTGGTAGAAACAAATTGTTTGAAATCGCGCATCCTCTGCAGCCTTTCTTCGTTCTCCACAAAGCCGCTTCGCGTAAACCCTCCTCTAAAACCCGACGGAGAATCGACCTCTCGCCCAAAGCTTCCGATGGTTCTGCCGAAGAATACAATGGCAACTCGCGATTTGAGACCTTCAAACTCCTATGGTCCAACACTGAATCCATTATTAAGGTTTTCTTCTCTACCTCAACTTGATTAAGCAGCATTCCTTCTTTATTAATTGCCTAAATATTCTGAACTTTGCACTTTAAATTTCAGGACGTCTTGAAAAATCTTAACACTACCGTGTTTGATGGAATTGATAAGTGGGTTCACGCGTCCTTCGATGCAATTCGCGCCTTCCGAACTCCTGAGTTCAGTAGAGCCACGTCTATGTACCCCATTCCAAAAAACGTACCTATTGGCGCACAAGTTTTCACCGCATTGCTTTTTACAAGTAAGTCCTGCTCCCTGAAAAATTGATGATATTTCTTTAAGCGAATTACTCTATCTCGTTTTATGGCAAAATTATCTCGGTTGTTTAATTGGAGGGATTTGCAGAAAATGTTGAATTCGTTGATGACATATCAACATTTGCTGACCTTGGTGCACATTTGAGATCAAATGGATGTTTAGTAGCAAATCTTACATCGATTGACTTCTGTGCCAAGAATGGAGTTGGCGGTTGTCTTAAAACTTTGCTAACACAGTTTCTGTTGGTCGGCATTGATGTAAGCATGTCAGCCAACTTTTTGCCTTAATTTACTCAAGGGGGAATGTTGTTTTTTATGTGATGTGAAATAGTTTATAGAGCTCACAATTCTTCTTGCTTTCTTTTTATTTGTTAGGCACCTGAGATGTCCATTCTAGCGTCATGGTATACTGAACAAGAGAACTATGACAAGCCATTAGTTGTTATAATTGATGATGTGGAAAGATGCAGCGGTTCTGTATTGAACGATTTCATCGTAATGCTGAGGTATAGCGACTATTTTGCTTCTAAGTGTGACATCCTCGTAGTGTTGTTTGAAGTTTTAGTTTCTTCTAATCATACATACACTAGGTCAATTTACTTGTGAGTTTAATTTTTCTCTCATACCATGTGATATCATCTTCAATTAGTTGTTGGACAGCATGCTATAGAATAGTTACATCAATTAACCAAGCCATACCATGACCAGCTTTGATACTCCTTAACTAGAAAAAATCCGTTATTTATGAACTCTCTATATAAGTAGTCCTTCTATAACTGTAGGTTCAGTTATGAGTTTTTCCGTAAGACCATCACAAAGCGTTCCCCATTTATCATGATATGGCTTTGAGTGGGTTGGGGGAGGGCTATTCTAGGAGGATGCAGGAGGAGGGGAAGAGAAACTTTGTAGTGCATAGTTGAATTAGGTTGTTATCACTGTACCTAGTTCTTAAATTATGAAATGAGGACTAACCATTCATCTTTTTTAGGACTAAAGCAATCAAAATTGTAGGCAATGGACTATGAATGTTCTATAACCTTTTGAATTAGACCACCCTTGAAGTTAGGCACGACAGACTTTGCTAATTACCATCCATAATATGCCCATAGTTATTTCGCTCATTACTTGATATGCTTTCGTAAGTGCCGATTTGAGCTTCAATATCCTCTGACCTGCAAGTCACAAAACCTTGCTATTGACAGGGAATGGGTAATAAAGGTTCCAATAATCTTGGTACTTGGAGTCGCAACAAGTGTTGATGCTCTAAGGAACATTCTGTGCTCAAGTGTATGCTTGTATCTATCCGTTTGCGAGTTCAATTTGGGAACCCCAGCTGAAAGGATGGATGCTGTCATTGAGGCTGTTCTTCTCAGAAGTTGTCAGAGCTTCAATATTGGAAAACATGTATCAACTTTCCTAAGAAACTACTTCTTAAGACATGATGGAACACTAACCTTATTTGTTAAAGCTCTAAGGGTTAGTAACAGGCCTTAGTTATTTTTGCTTTATCTTTGTGTGAGGTAATGAGCTTATCCTATTTTCAAAACTTCACTTCACTTAACTATTGTTTGTAACAACTGTTTCCAGATTGCTACGGCGCAGCAGGTCTTCTCTGAACCTTTAAGCTTCATTCTAAGGAAACTAGTTAATGAAGAAGGCACTGAGGCAAGATCAACTTATCTATTTTTTTATCTGTGTACCATCTTCTTTAACTGATTTGTTTGTGATCTGTTAAACTTTTTTGTTCTTCTGCACCAAAGTTTAAAATTTGCAAGTATCTCTATTCTTCTTGAAGTTTGAGATTTCATTCTGAGGATACTCAGGATAGATAATCAAAATGATTTAGAAACGAAACTTTCATAACAGATGATTATGTCTTCATTACAAGGATTCTGTTTTCTGCACTGGCTCGGAGTTTTATTGGAATTCACCCTAAAATATAATTAGTAGGAAATTGCTGCTATGTTTTCATAAACTTCTTTAACTACGATGACAATACTTCCATGTCTCTCTTTTGCTTTTCTGTAAATTCCTAAATATATATCTGATTTTATAGTTGAGGAAAAGTCTGCTACAACCAGATACACATTTTTTAATATTTCAGGGATTGGATGGGGACAATAATTTACTCAGAGAACCTGCTCTCAAGCAGGCTCTTGAACTTCCATCCTTACAAAGGTTCTCAATCGATAAACGTCTTTTATTTTAATAAACATGTTAGCATTGAGTTGCATAGGTTTCTGACGTTGCTTTACCAACTTTATGATAGGTTTTGCGAGATTAGAGGCAACTGCGTTGATTGGGTCTCTGCTTTGTCTGAACTGAAAAGACTACATCAGCTTTGGAGCTCTTTAGTTATGGTAAGAATGAATAAGAAACCACAAAATTCCATCAGTTTTCAAGTGGAATGGTAGTTTGCTCTGGAAATCTTTAGCACTGCATTGACCTATAGTATAACCCCCTTCTAGTTTCTACTTTCCTGATATGCCTTTCCGATGTATAGGTTTAGTTTTTGTTATGTACAGTGACTGTATATTTTTTGGGGAAAATGCTATGGTCTTTTATGTTCTGCTTTTTTCTTGGTAATTTGATTTATCTTTTCCTGAGACCACATTATTTCTGCTGAAGATGAGACCTTTTTACTTTATCACCTTCTTAGGTTCTACTCCATTCCTAAACATCGCTTGGTCTGTTTTGAATAGTTTGCCTAAAGTGCCATGTACAGAAACTGACCAAAGAGATGATTTCGTACTTTTGATATCATATGTTGCAGTGCCTGTATGAAGTTGGAAGATACCGCAAAATCTCCCTTTTAGATTTATACTGTGAGATGCTCAAGCTTAAGCCGCAGAATTTTGGTGCTAATGATCTCAATCTAGTGGAAAAAGATTATACAACCTCAGCGCATAATCATCATTCGCTCGGCTGCTTACAAGATAAAGGTTATGTTGTTCGCGCATTTCAGATGCTCAGGTAATAATTTTACTTATTTTGTTAAAAGATTTCATATAGCCACTTGATTCTCCTTGGACATGCATAACCTACAATTAGATTGATATTAAAACCTGTGGCTTTTAAGAAAGAATTATATGTGTATAATAATAGATTGTAACTGGTTTAATTTTCTGCACTTCTTAATATTACAAACCATGGATATCCAGAAGGAATCTTAGTAATATTAAACACATGCCATATCCCTTGCATTCCCTAAAAAATAAAAATAAAATAAAAAAACAGTGTGGCTTTTGTTTGTGCAGGGATTTCTCAGCTATGGAGCTATGCAAAATATTGGACAGGTGGGAAATGCTTACTAGAGGCACTGCAGAGGTATGGCTTATTTTTTTCTCGGGGTCGCTGGCTGGTATACTATATATTATGATTGTTTTTTTAAGATTTCAATCATGAAGAGATTATACAGAGTTGCCGAAGAAGAGGACATAGATGGTCCTATGGTGTAAATTGCTAGTTTTGTTGAAAGTCTTTTGTTTTAGTTGACTATAACTGGTCTTACAGTTTGCTCTGTTATAGCTTGGTTTATCTTTTGGCTTCATGTCTCTCATGATGCTGCTTTACACCCCCAATGCATATTGCAATGCTTAATTCACCGTTCCCCCTTTTTATGTTTACCTCTTTTGTGAGATTGATATTATTGCAGCATTGATTCCAGATTGATGATTACCCATATAGTGGTGAATATGTATCTGATTGCCCCACTTGAACATTGATCTTTCCAGATTCATGAAAAAATAAAGGAGCTACAGTCCAGAATGACATTGGAGGAGAATCAGTCAAGACATGATTTGAGAGAGAAATCTAAGTATTTCTCAATGCCTTTCTGATAACTCAATGATATGCTCTGGTTGACTCTTTTGTGTGGTCCCTCTTGACATTGACATGCATAAAATGTAAAATGTAAAGTTATTGAGGCCATTAGATCATTTGTGACCCTGTCATTTGCTCTTCCACGGGATGGTGACATTTCATATTATTGACTACATCAATGCATCTTCAGGTTGTTCATTGGGTGAAATTGGTTTGATTACTGAATATATGGCCAGCCTACTTGACACAAGTTGGTTCATGGCTGGTATGATGTTTCATTGATATCCTAAAATTGGGTATAATGAAGCATATAAGACATCCAATCTCTTCATCTTGTTATTTTTTTCTGGACATGTTAATTGCACAGTTCATAGTTTAATAGAACTAATCAACCTTGTTGCTTTTTGTTTATCAGGAGACCTACAGCCAGGACTTACAAAAATGACAGGACAAGTAAATCCACAATCAATGAAAAAGTTGCCTCATTTCTACAATCTATGTTCAGGTACCAGTTCTAATTCTATATATCCTAAACCTCTTTCAAAAGTCAAAACTGTAAGCGAACAAGAATCACATGGAATTTTCACTTTTCCGAACTGTACCATTGCAACTGAATTTCACGTGCAATACAAATCTCTTAGGAACAATCTAGTCATGAGTGGACAGGTGAGATTTCAATGATGCACCAAGTAGCTTGACCTGAATGAAAATTAGTTCTACGATCACAGAGTAACTTACTTTTTACCTCGTGTAATCTCAAATATTAGAATCGTGCATTATGCTTTGTGAGCAGAAGCATGAAGCATAGACACCTTGTAATGTCACATGTAATGGTTTACATTAGATATGGAAATTTTTAAACTAATCAAACTCAATAGGTTGATCTAGAAAGTTACTGAAGAATCGGACTGATAGCTTCTATCTATCTATTTGTTGGTATAATCATAGGTTATCTACCATATCATGCTTATCTTAGTGTCCATATCCTTAAATTACCTGATCTTTATACTTTATTTCTGTTTCCATTAAATACTTTCCAACTTGTTTCTGGTTGTTTTCATTTCAGGGAATATATTCAGACCATTGAGAGTATACCTCTTCATGAAATAATCTTCTTTGATAATGTTGACAATCTCCATACAGTTGAGTATTCTGGAAAATCTTCCATTCTGTAATTTTGTCAAGCTTTCTGCAGTCTCTTGCCAATGACTGCAGAGTTCCTTATATTTGTTCATTAAGCTGATTTGTATTATAACAGTATCTAAAACCTTATAGTTCTTAATGAAATTTGGGATAAGGTTTGTCAGGACTTGAATGCATAACTGTGTGAGTTTTTAGTTAAATTGAGTGACCTCAGTTTTAAAGGATAACTATATTTTGTTTAAGCATTATGATAAGTGATTCCTGAAATTCTGTAGAAGAGGTACTCGAAGTGTTTCCTGAAATTCTCCTTCTTCTGTGAAAAGCCATATAACAGGAAATGTGAAATAACATGGGACTCTGAAAAAATGAATAGTCTTCATAGTATAAGCTGTGGTATTCATTATTTATATTAAATGATTGCCAATAGCATAGTGGTGTGTAAAGTGAAGTCAGAACCCGCAGAGGATTAATATGAAAAGTTTATTGGCCTTTTCGGAATGCTTAAAAAAACATGTTTTATTTAAGTTGTTAACATTCTTTTTCAATGATATCAGGCTTTGATTGGAGATCCTAGAAGAAGAATCCAGGCTGACCTCTTGGAGTCGAGAAAATTCCTCAAGTGTTCTTGCTGCAGCAAGAATGATGGTGTTCTAGTTCCATCAATGCATGATACCTCTATTATGTAAGTGTACATGCCTTCTTCTGGCTGACATTTTACCTTTTAAATTATCTTCCATCCTCTTTCTCAAAAGGATTATTGTTAATAAAAAAGTTAAAAGAGCACCTTTCACATTGTTTGCCTTCACTGGATCACTTCTTATTATTGAGTGCTTCTGTAATTCTGATTTCACTTAGTCTGCCTTAATTAGATCAGTAAATGTTGAACCTCCATTGCTGTTCCACCATAGTTCTGTGACAAATGTATAACCATTCCACAGAAATTTCGATTGCCAGTTGGTTAAACTTTTCATCCGCTTGGTGTAGGTACACGCTGGTGCAAGAGCATGGTGATCTCATCAATGTTCATGAATGGTTTCACTCCTTCATGGCAGTCATTTCAAATCCACCTTTACAAGCCAAGAAAAGATCGAGAATGTCACCATCACCTAAAAAACGGAAAGACTCTAAAGAAGCTCAGACCAAAACTGATGCATCAATACAGTATCCTTTGCCTCTCATGTTAATTTAGTACATTTTCTGCCAAGTTATACTCTAATTATACATTGTTTGATATAAGTAGTCCTTAACTTGAGTGTTGAAGAGCAGAGTTTTGCAGGGCAGTAACAGAGCTTCAGATCACAGGGCTGCTTCGGATGCCCACCAAAAGGCGCCCTGATTATGTGCAGAGAGTGGCTTTTGGACTTTAAATGAGTTGGAACAAGTATGTTGCTAACTCCTTTGTCTTAATCCTTATCTATATTTCTCCAGAAAGTTTAGGTGTAGAAGCAGTTAGCGTCCTAAAATGTGATTCCAATTTGAGATGCCATTTATGTCTGTCTCTGTCATAATCGCACGTCAAATTTTGAGAAAAATGGCGGTTCAAACTCACACAAAATTACAAAGTAGAAGACTGGTTTGAAAGTGATTGCTTAGGAAAGAGCCGCAAAATAGATATTTTCATATTGTAAGTGGGCACAGACAAGACTTGATTGCCCAGGTGATTACAGAATGCATTGGTGTCTAGTGTAAGTTTCATATTTCTTTGAACTCTGCCAAAATAGATGGGTTTCTGGCATTTCTGCTTAATAGTTTTCATTCATTTATATTGTGTTGTAATGTAATACTTGGAACGTTATTCAACATCCCTAATTTAGTATGAATATAAATCTTAGATTTACTTGACCATATACGAGCAAGCTCACATGCACAAGCCATTGGTTGTACTCGCTCTCTCTGCAGGATCGATTTCTGGTCGTAATTGGTTGGGGGTTTTGTTTATTTATTTCTGTGTTATTTTTATTTCAATACTCAAATGCGTTTTCATTTGGTTGAGGTGAAAAGGTAAGGGGAATTTACACAATAACCTCAATCAAATAATAAATATTAAAACCTATATACATCATATGCTAAAATCATACATCATCCACTGTGCAAAGAAAAATTATCCAACCATCCAGCTACAATAATTAACTTTTCTATTAAAAGATCCAACCATCTAAACAATATGAATCATGAAATCAACAGCCCATTCGGTTTGATTCACTGCTGTACAATACTTGACCAATTAATTCATGATAATACAGCCATAGATATTATAGTCAAGTAATATTCATGACCATTTTAAAAAAGGTTAATGATTAAGGTTCAATCCTCAAATTCTCAAATCACTCCCACAACTCAAAAAAGGAAAAGGAAGGATATGAAAAAATAACACAAAACAATTTTCTAATATACATATCTGAAAATAATTAGGTAGGATGTGCAAAATGGAAGGGAACAGTTTCTACAAGAATGGTAGATTGGGGTCCCTACAGTTATGAAAGCAATTTGATATTTGACGTTCCAAATTTTGTTTCAGATATAGCATAAGTTGGAAGGAAAAATACATTGATGCAATTTGATTATAAGATTTTGTGACAACTCCATACTATATTAGTCGAGCCTAAAATTTAAATATTTTTTTCTTCAAACTATAACTGTCACAAAATCATTCTATCATATCAAACTAATGTTATTTTTCTTAAAAGATAATCATTAATTTTAATACGAAACATAATTAGTTTGGATTGATTTGTAATAAAATTGAGAAATAAGATGAGTATATGGTGGGACGATGGGATTGGGATCCACTTGCCAAATGCCGAAAGTAGTGGAGGCGCAAGTTGCCACCGGATGATTAAGATGCAAGTCATCTTAATCTCGAGGGTATTTGCAGCGGGCATCCTGCAAGGAGTGGGGCGGGACGGGAGGCACAGGGTGGAGGGAAAGAGGGCGGGCCATCCCGCCATACGCCTCTTCCTTCTGCGTCCAATGAGAGGGCGCGTCTCACCCACTCGTTGCCCCTGCGAGTAAGCGAGTTTTGTGATTGTTTTTTTTTTCTACGTAAATTCGAAAAAAATCATTTTTTAATTTAGAAAAACTAAATTTTATTTAATAAAAATTGAAATTCAATTTTCTATTTTTATAGAAAATCAAAAATCAATTTTTTATAGTAATTTTCAACTTTAGTGAAGGATCATATTTATAATCACTTTCACCATATTCACTTTTTATGTATTTTCGATGTAGGATAAATAGGTAGGAGCAAAGTGTAGGATGTGTTAAATTTTCGATTTGGGATGAATTAATAACTTCCACCACACTCCCTTTTTAACTATATTATTTTTTCTGTTGCCTTAATTATAAAATGGATGGTTGATCTAGTGTTAAAAGACTTTTATGAGACCAATAGGTCTTTGGCTTCAAAACCCATGGCCATCAATTACTTTTTTTTGAAATTTTTTTCTTTATTTTTTTGATTTATTTTGTTTATTTCCATTTAATTTTATTTATTTTTGTTGGTTTTTTTAGTTATCTAAAAAAACTTAATACTCTTGTTAAAAATACATCAATTTGATTAAATATATATAAATATATAATATGTAATAAATATAAGAATTAAGAAATGAATAAAAAATTTAAAGATGAGACCCATGAATGACCAAAGGAAGGAAATGGTCAAGGGATAGAGGATGCGAGTATTTTCTCTTAGTTAAGAGATTGAATAAAAAGTGATGTTGGACCCACGAATAGTTGATGAATAGTGTAAGGGAAGTGGTGGTTAATGGATTGTATTGTGGATGGCTTGAATGTCGCCCAATTTATATTTTTGAGAGAACTTCAAAATTGGTCCATAGAGATGAGGGGTTGCACATTTGCGATCCCTGGAAATTAAAATGTACATATGTGGTCCTTGTAGATGAGGTAAATATCATTTCAGGTCATTTTTCACTTTGTACTTTTTTTACCGAAAACGTCCATCAACCCTTTAAGGATACAATTGTACAATTACAATTTAACTTTTTTTGATACTGACGTACCATGCAAGTGACAGAACTTTTTCAACTTTTTTTTATTGATTTGATGGAAATATTATTAATTTATTTTAATACTCTATCTTAAATTACAAAAGTCATAAGTACACACGTTAACAAAATACTCCATCCATCCACCAAAAATGGTCCTGTTTTGCCATTTTGGTCCGTCCACCAAAAATAGTCCCTTTCTATTTTTGGCAAATTTCTAATCATACAATACCCCTAAATCTTTGGGTATTTACAACTTAT
>JAYDZE010294387.1:0-18818 GCA_034509125.1 Monilaria moniliformis | reverse complement strand
GGAATTCAACGAAAAGTTATGATTTAAATGACAATTATCTCAACGACATCGTTTTGAAGAACATATGTTTTGTCCACGTCGGAAATTTCGGCTCACACGTCACCACCAATTTCACTAGAATTTTGATATGTGGGATAATTGAGGAAATGTCAAAAGTTGTGATTTTATGTTTCAGTTTCAAAAGTTATGGAATTGACCATAAGTCAACGAACAGTTATGATTTAAATGACAATTATCCCAACAAATTATTACTAAGCTTGCAAAGGTGCATGATAGAAATTATGAAACAAAGTGGTCAGAATAACTATGAAATCCCTCATATGGGAAAAGATTTATTTATAAGTTATAACAGTAGATCAACTCCTAACTGACTTGGAAATGTCATGAAGCTTGATAGAAGAGTGTATGACTTATATGTTTTAAATTGATTAAGAGATTAGTTTGGCAGAACTGATGGAACATTTGGGATATCCATTTGCTAATAAGGGCTGATGGATCAATTAGCATTGCCGAGAATTTAGCAAAGGAGAAGAATCATGGCTTAAGTTTCTTTTTTTTCTTTTTTCTTTTTTTTGTAAAGCTGCAGATGTTTATTTTTTGTAAAGTTCAAGCTCAAATTTCTATTTTGTTGGTAAATCAATTTTTTTTGTTTTGTGCTTAGAAAACATGTATGCATGTGTGTAGCCTACATGTTTAATGTGTAAATGTAATGCTTATGTACGGAAAATGCATATTTATGAAATATTGTAGTGGACACAACACTCAATCAGGGGATCAAAATATCTCCAATCACAACACATCGGCAGAATTAGTATGAACAGAATAATCGATATAATCACCAGTATGCAAGGCGAACTTGATTAGATCTCACTAGAAGTAGGGATTTGTTAGATCATCATATTTTGTCTCCAAATATCATCGGCAATCATAGAGGAAAAGCACTCCATCTCCTTCATCCATTTCTCCGCCTCTGCAACCACATTCTTCCATTCTTATGTGGGCGGATTGAACGGGAAAAACATCGCAGTAAAGTCCAAAATTGATTCTGACAATAAAGAGTCACTCATCTATTTCTCTATGCCGCTGGCGAGCCCGGCGCTAAGATAAAAGAGATGTCCCTAATCCTCAAAGCGGTCCTCGACTGTGAAAGGCTGAAGGTCACCTCGAATCTAGTATGCATTTGTCCATGTGGTGGCGATGGGGGGAGGGGTGGCAATTGAGAAATCATCGGTAAGAAGGGTGAAATAGAGGCAACGAGTGGTTAGGTAAAGCCACACCGCTGACGAGCCCACCGCTCGGAGTCTTCATCAGGGTGAAAGGGCGGCGAGGGTTTACCCAAAGAGATAGAGCCTGGTCCAAATAAGGGGACGACAACGAATTAAGGTTTTACCCATCACGAGAGGCGAGAGGCGAGAGGCGAGAGACGAGATGCGAGAGATGGATCAAATGAGGGGACGGACTAGGATTTGAGATGAAGAGGAATTGACAAACAGAGAAAACAGTGTCAACGAGATAAAAGGTATGGTGGATAGTGGGCTAATAAGTGGACCAAGTATTTAGTGGGCCAATTAGGGAGCCCTAAATTTGTCGTACTTTTGGGTCTAAGCCATTTATAGTGGGACAAACAAATGAAGAAATGTGAACACTTTTATTGGCACAAATGGAGTACATTATATATTCCCCAAAAATATAACACAATTACTATATTGATGTCCCTAAAAAATATAGTATTTTTCATTTAAGAACATGGCCTCACATATTATTTTATATTTAAACTCTACAAATATCTCTTATTTATCAAAAAATCATACCTTTTAATTTAGTGAGACCCTTAATAATTCTCTTTATCCACTCAAATCATATTTACCGATGATTTTTCCATATTAGTCAAATCTCAAATGTGTTAGATTTTCGGGAGATTGAGGGAGTAATATCTAAAAAAGGCGCGATCTCAAAATAAGATTTATTCGGCATTTTAGGTAATCCGAGATAGGAAAATCAGCATTTTAATTAAAAGTATAGGAACTTATTTTTACCTATTTTTTCAAGGTAAAAAATTTAATCCAAAATGTCCCTTTTTATCTATTTCTACTTTCTTATTGGTAACTTTACTCACACCCACTTTCTGTTCTTTCTCACCCACTTCTTCAAATTCTTCTTTTCCTTTTTCCTCCATAAATTTAGAGTAGATTTTTTTCTTTCAAAAGAATGAAAAGGAGAATTCAATAAGCTTCACGTTTCCTAGTATAAGAACAAAATAAGAGATGTTTAGGTTTGGAAGAAAATCTCGAAGAAATATATGTGCATGAGAGAGTTTTGTTGACACGACTGGACCTATATTGCCTCGACTGTATTCATTCCACGATTTCTTCAAATTTAATTGTCTATTTTGAGACTAAAAAAGAACTTTGGAATGATGTCTAAATTATATTTAGAGCTTTTGTATTATACACAATACGGATATACAATCTCTTCATCATGTTGCAATATCAATCGAAGATATATGCATATCATATTGTATAAGTATGAAATGATTATATTTTTGGTTAGAATGGTTAAAAAATATTTCTAATTATCCAAATAACTTTTAAAACTACCCCCTATATTTTAATTAGTAATGCGTTTGATTCTCCCTATACCTAGATCTTAAAATTTTGACTAAAGTAAAATCTGGAGAATTATTGAACATTAAAAGATATTGTTTTTGTCTATGGTCTGTCCTAACTTATGCAGACACTCCACAAGCTGCATAAGCAAATCCAACTACATTTCCTTGTGATTGTAGTACACTCCAGTGCTGGATCCAAGGGGGGGCCGGAGGGGGCGGCCGACTCCCCCCCCCATGGGCAATTTCCCCTTATCCCCGCCGGAAAACTGTCATGGTCGCCCCCTCCCTTAGCCGCCAGCCCGTCCCGAAAAAAAAAAGATGGCTGAAAAATTTAGTTTAACCCAACTATTTCTGCCCCCTCCGTTTTACAATTCTGGATCCGCCACTAGTACACTCAACTCCAAATCACCAACAAAATCAATAATGCAACTTAATTAATTCCTTCTAAGCAAGTCCCGATTTCAATATTAAAAGCAACTGAAATATTAATTTGTGGATGAATTAGTTCCAAAGAGTAGAGATCAATGAAGTATCGAAAGGAATATTTAGATCTGATTTTGGTGCCATGTGGTTTGCTAATTATGTTTGCATATCATCTTGTTCTTCTCTATAGATGCCTCAAGCTCCCTCACACCACTGTCATTGGTTTCGAGAACAACGATAAGAAAATTTGGGTCGAAAAATTTATGCAAGTTCGAATTTAAGCCTAATAAATCAATAATGCATTATACAATTAATCTTGTGAAAGTTGGAAATGAATGTCGACGCTAGAAAGGATAGTTGTCATTGAAAATGACAATAAATGTAAATTGATTTAGTTCATGTGGCCTTAAAAGTACGACATCACTTTGCTTGCTACGGTAGAAATTAATTTAATTCCACTTCGATTGAAAAATGATGTCGTTCCTTCACAGTATAAATGTAATTTTTGTGCTAGTTGAGTTTTCTAGCGTCACAAATCACTTTTGAGCTGCAGTTGTCTCAAAATTTGATTTAGTAGTCTTGAATTATGTATTATTGATTTATTAGATTACGATTCTTACAACTTTTATTTAAGCGATTAACTTTAAGGTTTTAATTTCAATTTTAAGCTGATAATTAATCATCGAGGAGTTGATTATTTCAATATTAGAATATAATATTTTCCAAATTATTTTTTTAGGAAATTAAGTTTAAGTTAGGATGATTATTTTAGAATTAATTCTCCGGCATCTGAACTCCGGCAGTCGGAAAATCGCGACGTGAAGACGGCGCTGGACGTGGTGTCGGCGAACATATCGGCGGCGACGTTTCTAGCGTCGGTCTCGCTGACGCTGAGCGCGCTGATCGGCGCGTGGATTGCCAACAACTCGAACATCTTCCAGAGCGAGCTGATCTACGGCGACACGCGACCGGCGACGATGTCCATCAAATACATCACGCTCCTCATCTGCTTCCTCCTGGCCTTCTCCTGCTTCGTCCAGTCCTCGCGCTACTTCATCCAATTACCTCATCAGCACTCCCGACGCCGACATCGCGACAGAATACGTCGAATTGGCCGTCGTCCGCGGTGGCGATTTCTGGTCTGTCGGCCTGAGGGCGCTCTACTTCGCTACGGTGCTGCTGCTGTGGTTCTTCGGTCCGATCCCGATCGATGTTCGCGACGTCGGTGACGATGGTGGCGCTCCTCCACTACATGGACAGCGACACCGCGTCGATGAAGAGGAGATCTGGCCGGAGGAATGGGGAATTGTTTCGGAGATTTGATGAGAGGGTTTGAGATTTGGCGGTTAGATTTACTTTTTGAATTGTGTTGAGGGAACGAAGGATTTCATTCTTCTAGGTAAATTGAGGTTATGTTTTTGCAAACAACAATCATTGCGCAAATAATTGCATTCCTCCAAACCAAAAAGAGCAAATAATTTCAGAAAAATGAATTACTTAGCAAGATGGAATTAATTAATTATGTATCTTCTCTTTCTTTTTCCTTTTTTTTTTGTTCTTTTTTTCTTTGTTTTTGGTTTTTGTGTAAATGCGAATCCAGTTGTAGGCCCGCCTCGCTACATTATGTACATACTGTATAAATACAATTTCTTTCACTTTTTTGTTTAATCATGAAAAATTTACTTACATGAGATATCAAGACTCAAGAGCTCTTATTCGAGGGACTATTGTCGTTAAAATAATAATTTTATGTTTGACTTCTACAATTTTATGTTAATTTCTGCTCAATTTTATAACTTTAGAAATATAAAATTAAAATTAAAACTTTTTAATGTTTTGCAATTATCCCATATATACAAATTTCAGTAAAATCGATGGCGATTTCAAATGTGGCAACCATACTTTTCAATATGGACAAAATAAGTGGTGCACAAAACGACGTCATCTCATTGAAATAAAGATTTTTTTTTTCTCCTTTTCTTTTTTAGTTCTTTACAAAATCCCCCCGCCCCAATCCGAATCCCGTCCCTCTGGCTAAGCATTCTAGCCGACAATGATCGGAACATATGCAGTTTTTTGAGTGGCGGAATCGCGTACAACAGAGAGTGACGAAGAAGACGATCGACAAACGAAGCGGCGACGGTGAATTGGACTTGCAAGAGCAAGAAGAGGGCTGCGCTGGGGCTAAACCCTAGTCGTGCGTCCACTCAAAGCGGCAAATCGGTGATTCGCGATGACGACAATATTCCATAAGCTAGGGTTTCGTTCAATCGCGATTTTCGGCGAAAGGACACTACCCAATGCAGAGGTTTAGGGCGGAGAATTGTTTAGGGAAGGACGAAGGGCTTATAGAACTTAGGATATCAGAGGCGACGCAATGTTGTTGTAAGTTGGAGCCTGGAGAAGGTGTGATGTCGTCGGAAGTTGGGGGCGAGGCCATGGTCGCCATGAAGACGAAGGCATGCCATGTGATCATAGGCGATCCACATCGAGCTTGACTTCAAGAGGCAGACATCGGAAGGCCGAGGATAAGAGCAATGACTAGGAGAATGTAAGAGGCTTTAACCTATTTAATGAGGCTCAAGATGTAAGTAAAGTCCAAATATGAAAGCCCCTCACCTGTAAGGACTGTAATCGAAGTTAGAGGGGGTTCCGTAGAGCAAGAGGTCACAAACGGACCATGTGGAAGAACATCCGGAGAGTAATGACTTTCCAAACAGACCGTTTGTGAAGTTGAACTTCTCAAACAGATCGTTTGGGAATGCGGAAGGCGTGAGGCCATGGCTATCAAACGGACCGTGTGGGAAACCCACCTTCCCACACGGACCATTTCTTCCTGCTTGACTAGCACTTTAACTTCCGTTCCTTTTACTTGTTTTTCCTCTTTTGCACTATCTTTTCCAACAAACTATAGTCCTATTTGGAAAATGTGTTAGTATGTTAGTTGTTTTTGCTTGAACAAGTCCAAAAAACCTTTTGTTTATTTTAAAAAGGGTTTTGGCTTACATTTTGTAAGCTAGACATTGATGAATATTGAAAACCTCTATGAGAGTGTGCTCCCTTTTGGTGGACATTTATCCTTGAATTCCATGCTTGTGTGTGGTTGCATTGTCTACTTGTTATTCAATGTAAAAGTATGCAACTAGCTTAGTTTAGCTAGATTGTAGAGCTTTGCAAGGAATTGTCCTAGTAAAAGTAGCCAATGATTGCCTTCATTGTCTTAGTTGAGGTTCTTGGTCATAGGAAGGTGTGTTGTTCATAAAAACTTCTTTATCTCCTTAACCCTCCTCCACCTATCCTTTTTGGTTCAAATTTTTGTGGGTTGAATCCACCCTATCATTTACCTTCTTTGCTTAGGATTTCTTGCAAGGACAAATTTTAGAAGTTTCTATGGTTTCATGGTGGATTCACATCAACTTGGTACCAGAGCCAGATTTTTATGCTTGCAAGAAGTAAGTGATTGACTGAAACTCTCTCTATTTTTGCCCATTTTGCTCTTGATTTCGGAAATAGTTGATGTAATCATTTCATGCTGTAAATTTTACCATATTCTCTTGGGTACATCTAATAACTCTCCACAAAATTTGAGCTAAAAATTCCATCATTTGGTGGGTCAAAAAAATCTGTGAAGTTGCTTCCTTGTTTTTATCCAATTCTTGGTATCTTGGAAAGAAGAAAAATAATAGCAAATGAAAATTTGAATTATTGGGGGCTATTATATTCCTATTTTAGATCCATTAAATGTTATTTTCACCAAATTTAGGGTTGGGTTACCTAATGCAAAAAAAATAAAATAAAATAAAATAAAATTCAAGTTGCTTAAATTTCCTGCACATTTTCAGCTTCTAGTTCCTTCCTTCTTTGTTGTGTATTATTTGAACCTTTGTCCCTATTTTATCGTGCCTTATCTATTTTTCACTATCTTTTTGGCTCTCTCGTTAGTAGACATTGTGCTACTTGTTGTGCTTAGCATTGTTGACTTGTTGGCAATTAATTCACATTGCACTTGCTTGGAATCACATAAGGATGAAAAATCACCATAACCTCCACTATATGCTAAACATTTCCGAGTGACATTAGGGAGTATAATTTGAGGATTGGGGAAAATATTTGGATAGTGAGCTCCTCACTAAAACCTCAATTCTTGTGTGCATGTGTGTGGATTTTCTAATCAAACCTTGGGAGTCATCCCTTGTGGGTTATATTGTTTGCTTTGTTTTGATCTTTTGTAGGTAATCATCATTATGGATCCAACTACTAAAGCTCAATCTACGAAACCCTCTCCAAGGAGGGAGGAAGGAGGACCATCTCCATCCTTCGATTTGCATGTTGAAAAGATATTGGCTACATTGATGTCCAAGATAAAGGAAATCCAAAAAGATGTTGCCAACTTGAAGGAGCAAAGCACACGAAGAGTGGAGTCTCCGACAAGACTCCCTACACCTCATACTAGCCATCTTAGTGTTCCTAGGAGACATGATGAAGAAATGAGGCACGTGAGGACAAGAAGTGAGTATGAAGAAGATGACTACAACATGGATGAGCAAAGCGGTGAAAGACTAAGTTACAAAAATGAACCAAGATACTATGACCATGGTTATGGTAGAGGAGATAAGAGAAGAATAAGCCATCGACACCAAGAACGGTGATATGATCGAAGAAATATAGTATATTGAGGTTATGAAGGTGATAAACGGGGGAGGTATCCAAGGGATGTGGACGAGGAAATGTACGACGACCTCAAGAAGAACTTCAAGCACATCATTCCCGAGTTCCATGGGAAGTTTGACCAGGAGGTGTACTTAGAATGGGGGATGCAGGTGGAGAAGATCTTTTCCCTCCACAACTATGCCAAAAGGGATAAGGTCAAGCCAGCCATTGCGGAGTTTAGAGGCCATGCTAATACTTGGTGGTCTGATTTGATGAAGATAAGAATAAATCGAGAAGGAGAAGTGAGGAATTGGAAAGAGTTGAATGATTTGATGATGGCTACTTTTGTGCCAAAAGCATAGAGGAGAATTGCAAGATTTAAAGCAAGGTTTCGAGTCTATGATGGATTATTTCTATGAGTTTGTTTCCTTGAAGAATAATGTGAGAATTGAAGAGAGTGAGGAGATCACTCAAGATAGGTTCATCCATGGGCTCAATCTCAACATCAAACATAAGGTTCTAGTCGAAGCTCAGCGATGAATCTCCATGAATGAAGTGTTTGGATTCACCGAGACCTTTGAAACACAAATGAATGAGATAGCTTCAAATCGAGCTCGAGTGGCATATAACTCCCAACATGTTGGGGTTGGAACTAGAAAGTGGAACAATCATACAAGAAGGTGGAGGTGCCTACCACCACCTCCACTCAACCAAAGGTGCCACCCAAAGCCTTACCGGGTCATCCACCCTTGCAGAGTGCTATCCTAAATAGTGAAATGATGGTCTACTGCTTCGAATGCAAGGGATATGGTCATTATGCTTGGGATTGTGTCAATCAAAGAGTATTAATTATTGACTAAGATGGGGAGATTTATAGTGAAGATGAAGAGGAACCAAGTGCCACAAATAAAAAGAAAGTATGCTGTAATATCTACATTGGTTTCTCTAGTGAAGAAGAGATGCTAGGGGAGAGCAAGACACTTGTGGTGCTTAGGACGTTAAGTGTCCAACCTAATTATGATGAGTGCTTGGAGCAACTGACCAATATTTTTTCATATGAAGTGTAAAATAAAGTCCAAGACTTGTTTAATGATTATTGATGGTGGAAGTTGCATCAATGAGGTGAGTGACAGGTTGGTCATAAGACTTATTTAATGATTATTAATGGTGGAAGTTGCACCAATGATGTCGTCGGAAGTTGGGGGCGAGGCCATGGTCGCCATGAAGACGAAGCCATGTGATGTGATCATAGGCGATACACATTGAGCTCGGCTTCAAAAGGCGGTCCCATTGGTGGACATCGGAAGACTGAGGATGAGATCAATGATTATGAGGATGAATGAGGCTTTAACCGACCTAATTCGAAGGCCCACGATGCAAGAGAAGTCCAAGCTTGAAGGCCCCTCGCCCGTGAGGACCATACTCAAAGTTAGAGGGGGTTCTGACGAGCAAGAGGTCCCAAACAGACCTTATGGGAATGAAGTCCTTCCACACAACCCGTTTGGCCCCTACGGGGAGAAAGAAATTCCTTTCCCGACTTCTTAAACAGACTATTTGTGATGCTGACCTTCACAAACGGACCGTTTGGGAATGCGGAAGGCGCTAGGCCGTGGCCATCAAACAAGTCCGATTTTGGAAAGACTGTTAGTATGTTAGTTGTTTTTCTTGAACAAGTCCAACAACCATTTTGTCTATCTTAAAAAGAGTTTTTTTGTCTTCCATTTTGTAAGCTAGACATTGATGAATATTGAAAACCTCTATGAGAGTGCTCTATTTTGGTAGAACTATATCATTGAATTTCATGCTTGTGTGTGGTTGCATTGTCTACTTGTTATTCAATATAAAAGTATGCAACTAGCTTAGTATTTGCTAGATTGTGGAGCTTAGCAAGGGATTGTCAAAGTGAAAGTAGCCAGTGGTTGTCTCCATTGTTTTGTTTGAGGATTTTAGTCCTAGGTGTCTTGTTCATAAATACTTCTTCATCTCCTCAACCCTCTATCTATCCTTTTTGGTTCAACCTTTTGTGGGTTGAATCAACCTTATCCTTTACCTTCTTTCCTTGGGGTTTCTTGCAAGGGAAAATCTTGGGAGTTTCTATGGTTTCATGGTGGACTCACATCATCATGTCTGCTGAGAGAGAGAGAGAGAGAGAGAGAGAGAGAGAGAGAGAGAGAGAGAGAGAGAGATACGTCGTTCTGTACACCTCGTTTGGAGGATTTTTTATTTTTTAAAATTTTATAAAAAATCGATATCGTTTTGATCACGTTTGTGCCACTTAGTCAGCCATCTGTTAGGGTAGATACTAAAAAGCACGATTTGAGCTGCTTGTATATAACCTTATTTCCCAATTAATGAGATGAAAATATTTCCTTGCATTAGTTTGTCTTTTATATTATGTTGATTTTATTGAAGTACTTATAGATGCAAAAATGTGTTAGGTCTTCTACATTGTAGGGTAAATGGTGGTTGCATTATCATTAAAGGTTCTCTCACCCAGTGCATTGCATAAGTAAATGGACCACCTATCATTTATGATTGCAATGTTGGATCTAAAGTCTCCTAACCTTGGGATGACTAATGACACTGATGTGGTATAGCACTGAAAGGATTGTAGTGAGATAAATCCTTCTTGGTGAGTACTGAAAGACGAAATCTCAAAAATTATATTTCTTAATCTTTGCATATAATATTGACCATACAACATTGGTTATTCATTGCTTTGACTTGTCAGTAGGTGAGGATTTTTCGTAACCCAAAGAAATTCTGACATCTTGGGCAATGATAATTAAAGTCTAGCGGTGCTAGGATTGTTATCGCATTGATTAGGTCTTGGCTGAGCTCGAGTTGATAATATCCCCAAGAGGTGTTTGAGATAAAAATTTTATTGTACAAAATAATGGCCGGTTGGAATTTAATTCCTCTACAATAAACAATTATCTCGAGCTAGACAACTATCGGTAAAAGAAGTTAGTTAATTGAAACTAGTAGCTGATTTTAATTAATTAATTAGTGAATATTAGAAATTTTAAACATGAGAAAATAAATCAATTAAAAGAAGCCCAAATTATTCGTAATTTGGATTTGGCCTCAGAGTTCAATATTAATTTCTATAATAGTACAAATTAATATTTTACTAAGCTTGTACTCAATTAAGCGCTTAATTTAATTAGGAGAGCCCAATAGAGAGCCCAAGTCCAATCCTCCTTAAATCCTTAACCTAGCCCATTATGGATTTGTCAGTAGGGAGAAGACAAAAGGAGAAAAAACTTTAACCACACAACACACACACATTTAGAGAGAAATGAGCGTCCCCTCCATCTCCATCTCTCTCATTCTCTCTTCTCATTTTGTTTTCTAGTCCCTAGTTTTGATAGGTATAGCCCACACAATATTCAAGACTTCAATCAGTGGGAATAGGCTAGACGATTCAATGTAAAATGTCGAAGATCATCACGTGGGTGAGCAAGACATCACATTCTTTGGAGATCGATTTAGAGGTAAATTCCTACATCCATAGTAAGCATATGATTAAGATTTAATTTCTAAAAGCATGTCTTTATATGCGTTCTAGTATTTTAGGATTTAATTGAATGCATGATAAATCAAATTTGCTACATTATCTTAGAGAGATCTTGGGTAGTGAGAATTCCTTCACAAGTTTTTCCCATCGATTGGTACCAGAGCCAGGTTTAGGCACTGAAGTAGAGATTTTGATTTTATGATCTTGTTTTTCTATGCTTTTCGTGCTAGTTATATTTCAGTTTTGTGCATATAAATTTTGTCAATATGAAATTGCATGAATGTGAATGCACGTATCCATTTTGCTTTCGTTGGTTTTTCAATATAAGTGTGGTAGTATATGTTTTTTTTCATAATTATGTAATATAGTGGACGAGAAATCAAGTTGAGAACACAAAGAAGAGAGGTTGGGTTAGGGGCACGATACATGTGTTTTGCGGAGCTCCATCCAACAAACTGTGCATGGGCTAAAGTAGCAGGAGTAGGTGGCTAGGTAGCCTAGCCACAACCTGTTTTTCCTCAGCCAGAATCGAGCACGGTGGAGTGCAGAAGGTGGTACACGGCCCATGTGATAGGATTTTCACACCACACGGTCCGTGTGTAGAGTCGACAGCGGTGGGATCCAAGGACAGAATGTCATATGTGGCCTGTGTGGGAGGGAGAGCCCTCCACACGAATCTTGTGGCGCCATCCTAGCTCTTCCGCATGGTGGCACAACGACAACAACAGACCGTTGACGGTGGCAGTGGTATATTATGTCTAGGGATTTTTCTTTTGTTAAGAAACCCTGGATACAAATATATCTAGTTGATTTGGATAAGTTTGTTAGGTCTTATTCAAATCAAGTTCATATCTCCTAAAATCTAATGAGATTAGATTCAGAAGATATAATTAGATTTAACTTTAGATAATTAATTAAATCTAATTTAATTAGATTTTAATAAATTTTAGCTAGATTTAATAACCTGATTATCCGGTTTGGATAATTTTGCCAATGTAAAATAGGATTAATTTATTTATTTATTTCTTTGGTTGGTGAATGTTTTATCCTTTTAATCATGCAAAATCTCTTTAAAATAACATAATTAAGCGATAATTATAATTGTATTTAATTCGTTAAATACAACGGTTATACATAATCTCCATAAGTTGGCCCATTCATGAAGTAATTACTAGAATTCTCCTGACCACCTTAGTGGCGACTAGATTTATGAAAATTTTGAGTTCCACCTACGGTCCACTATTCACTAACATTTAAACCTTTCTCTCACTACATTTATTTTCTTTGTATATACGATATAAGTTCTTATTCTTCTCCAATAATCCAACGTGCAATTCTTTAGTTTCTCCTCCAGCGAGAATTGGGCAACGAGACAGACTACATACAACCTAAGCGGCTAAGCCTAAGTCGTAGGCATAAGGATTTTCTACTTCTTCTTCTCTTCTTCTCTTATAATTCCAAGAATCCAATGTCTATTTTATAGATTTTGTCCTATAGATACATGTAAATTTATGTTTTTGTCCCACCCTACTCTCATTATCCTCTTATATTCTAAATTTCTATTTTCTACTCTGTTAATTAATTCAATTATTGTGGTATTCACTCTCTTGGTTTGATTGTTACTTGTTCGATTGTTGATTGTTTGCCAAGGACCGATGATCGGAGTGTTCCTGCATGTTCAATTGTTCTGGTTTGGTTGTTCAATTGTTGCTGAGGAGTCAAGGACCGATTATTGCCGAGAAGTCAAGTACCAATTGTTGCCGATGAAGAACGATTGTTGAGTCTCTTGCTCCTGGTTTAGAAACTGGTTGTCCGATTGTTGACTTATTGTTGTCGAGAACCGATTGTTTCCGAGGATAGAGTTGCAGTTAGATTTAATTTTATGCCGAATTGTTGCTTATTATTTGCTTGTTAGTTTTAATTTAACTTCATTATTTTATGTTTTTTATTTTTGTTGCTACCGAATTCGAATTAGTTGCTATCTGTCGATCTTTTTTTGATTATTTGTGGATTAATAAATTGTTATCTATTGAATTTGAATAAGTTGATGTCTGTCTGTTGAATTAGTGAATTGTTGTATGTCGAATTAGTGAATTAGTGAGTCACTGTTTGTCGAATCTTTTGTTGTGAGAGTTTGTAATTAGTTGCTTGCTGCCAGTGCCAAATAGTGTCGGAGTGCCGATTGCCAAATTACTTGTTGCTTAATTTTGTCATTTGTGATTGCTTTTAAAAATGAAAAGATTTTTAGGGAAATCTACTAGTTCATCTTCTAAGACACCACAAAGTGAGCATGTTCCCCTTCGTTTAGATTCCATGTCACAACCAAAAACATTAGAAGAAGAGGAAGAAGAACGAGAAATTCTTATAGGAATCCAAACTTCTACTTATACTAAAATACCACCAATTATATCTAAGACTAGTAAAGTGTGGAATTATTTTGATTTAAATGATGAAAAAACAACTTGTAAACATTGTAAAACTAAATTCTCATTTAAACATAATAGTGGCACGAGTACTCTAACAAGATATTTTAATAATCATCACAAGAATGGGGAAGATAATGACTTTGTTAGACGATGGTAGACAACAAAATTTAAATATTTCATCTAGCGGCACCGTTACAAATTATGCATATAAACAGGATGAAGTAAGAATTGAGCTAGCTAAAATGGTTATAGGAGCCGAACTTTCTTTTAATTATGTTGAAAATCATTATTTTTCAAATTTTATGGAAAAAGCTCCACAACGTTTTAAAAATATTTCACGAAATACTTGTTATAAAGATGGTTATAAAATATATGAATATGAAATTATTGCTTTAAAAACTTTTTTTTTTCTAAAATAACTTCTAAAATTTCATTAACTATGAAGTTATGGCTATGAAGACAAAGTTTGCATTATTTATGTGTTACGGCCCATTGGATAAATGAAAATTTCATGTTAGAAAAAAGAATAATTGAATTTTCATTACTTGAATATCCACATGATGGTTTATCTATATATCAAGCTATTATGGCTTGTTTAAATTATTGGGAAACATGTGATAAATTTATGTCTATTACATTAGATAATGCTTCAAATAATAGTAGAGCTATAAAACATTCCAAAGAATTTTTGAAGCCAAACTTTGATCCAATTTTTTTCATATTCGTTGTGTTTGTCATAACTTATATCTTTGTGTATGTGATGGAATGCGAAGTGTTAAACCTCATAGAGATCTTATAAGAAATTGTTTGTTATTTATTACATCATCATCGGTTAGGTTGCAAAAATATAGAAAAATGGTAAAAAGTGCAAAAATGAAATTTAAAATTCCTTATATTGATGTAAAGACTAGGTGGTCGTCAACTTATAGAATGTCAATGGAAGCTAAACCTTATTCTTCAATAATAATATATACGTTATATTAAAGAAGAAAATAATTCTAGAATTAATTAGTGTCATTAGTGAAACGGATTGGGAAACTATTGATACATTAGTTCATCTTTTACAAACATTTAATGATATTACTAATACTATGTCCGGTTGTTACTATCCTACTTCTAATATTATGTTGCATGAAATGGTTAATATTGTTAAATATTTGATGAACAAAGAAATACAGAAAATGTAGAAGAAATTATTGAAAAATGGAGACTAAATGGAATAAGTAATATGAAAGTGTTCATTTTTGTGCTATTTTTTTATATTTTTTTTTCTCCAAGATGTAAAAGGATGGTTGTGAAATTTATCTTGAAGAATGTTACTCATGTCTTGGTATTGAAAACCCAATAACGAATGAACAACTAGATGATTCTTTAAATTTGTTAGTTAGTTCATATTCTTCTTATTTCAAAAATACAATAACAACTGCTATATCAACATCTACTAACAAAGTAACAATAGTGTTTCTTCTTCTAGTCATGCACTTCTAGATAAAATAAAAAACAGGAAAAATGATGCTACTACAAAGGCAACAAATGAGCTGAAACATTATTTAAGTTTAGATTTGGTGGAAAATTTGGATGATTTAGATATTTTGCAATGGTAGAAAATGGAACAAAAAAATTATCCAATTTTATCTATAATTGCACGTGATCTACTAACATTTCAAATGTCTAGTGTAGCATCCGAAAGTGCTTTTAGTGCAGGTGCAAGGACGGTGAACTCGATTGACCCAAAGTCCATCAAATTTTGCATGTTCTTGAAGAATTGGTTGGATGAATAATATCAAATAAACAACTTGAAGAGATTAGAAAGATATAAAATGCAGGAAATGAAATAAGAAAATCAAGAAGATGAAGACGACGAAGCAGATTTAGTAATTAATGCACAAGAAGATCAAGAACCGAATATTGAGAGATTTTATTTTCCAACTACGGATTATTACTATTCAATTACTCAAGATCCAAATTTTACTTACGATTGGCAATATTATCCGGATTAGCTATTTTTTATGAATTTATAATTTTCTTTATGTATTTTATTTATTACAAATCAAAAGAAATGAAATATGAATTTATGATTGGCAAAAGAAATGAATTAGTTACTTTCAATTTTTACAAAAATTCAAGCCCGTGACCTAGCCCAACCTGCGACCCAACCCGTGACCCAGCCCAACCGCCTACCCAGGCCCAGCCCAGTCCGCAACCCAACCCGCGACCTAGCCCAGCCCACGACCCAGCCCAGCCCGCAACCCACTTACCAAGTGGGCCTGGGCTGGCCTGGGTCTAGATTTATCTTAAAAAGCCTGGCCCAGCCCAGCCCAGCCCGTTTCAGACATGGGCCTGGGCCGAGCCGGGCTTCAACCCCACCGAGCCTCACCAGGCTTGGGCCTGGGCTGGGTCGGCCCGGCCCAGTTAATAGCTCTACGTGCATGTAGTTGTACTTCGGCTTCATGTTGTTTCCTTCTGGCTACGGTCATCGTCAACGTGTATTTGTCAATCATTTTTACATATTACTTGATCAACAATGTGTCATCGATCTTATCCATTCTTTCGGACAATGCATCATCGTCCGTAGGTGCTGCTCGATGTCGCCAGAGTTTTCCCCTTCAACTTCCTCTTTGCCGCTTTGTGACCAATGGGACGGCTCTCTGGCGCTGGCTTAAAATACAAGCTCTCTCCATCAACAACGTGAATGTACTCATCAAATTGATCGGTAGCTCCGCAAGTCGCGAGCTGTCAGATTGTTGATGTGTATATTTTGAGCATCAAAAGCCCTTATCGCCCGATCCCGTGAGGCCGCTGCTGGAAGAATTCCTCACGAGCCGCCAACGTATCCGCTATGCAAAGGAATAAATTTATGCTCAAATGGAATCGGCATCAAAATACACTCACCCCCATCGCAGATTGTCGGAGAAATAATCCTCCACGAGGCGTGCGGCGATGACTTCCGTTCTCGGTGGACGTACTTCCTCGATCGGACTTTAGGGGCCGGAGGAACCTCTGACAAATGACGAGCAATGACCGGCGTGACCGTGTGAATCATATTACAAATTTTATCACACTCATCGGACAAAATTCCCTCGTCGGACTAATTCTGGACAACATCGTCCCCATCGTCGGACATATAACGTCTTATGGATCCGTAATTTGCAAGATAGTTGGAGAGAAATATAGAGAAACGTTGAAGAGAAATTGTATAAGAATTAGAATTGTGGTGTGAAAATGAGATTAAATGAGGGATATTTATAATGAATAACAAATTGCAAAAGACTCGTTCAATGGGTACTAAAATAATTTAAATCATAATTATTAACGGTCGAATACGGACAAATAATTTAAAATTAAAGATATTGACTTTTTCTCGGCCACGCACGCGTCCAGCGAGTCCGGAGCACGCAACACCCTCATTGACCAAGCGGTCCGCGTGCACAGCGTGAGCTCGACGAAATCTCTAGCATGTGCAAGCAAGCGCAGCGAGACGGTGACCCACAATGTGGATCACGACGGTCTCATTCTGGCGGAACGGGCCCGAGACCACGCGTTGCGGATGCCCTTATGTGATGGAGATTTATCAATTCGTTCATCAAGATTTATTATTATGATATTGAACACTTTCGGATAAGCAGTTGTGCAGTAGCATTGAAATATAACTTTTTTTTGTATTTTTAAAAGATGATCAATAATAGTTCTCCATTTACCCCCATGGTGACTCGAACCCCCGATCTATTGGTTGGAGGATAAGCGTCTTACCAACTAAGCTGCACTTTATAGTTGGTTAGACGCTTCTCCTCCAACCAATAGAGCTAGTAGCACAATTACTTGACTCGTCCAACATATTAACACCTTCGTCGCTCAAAGGAGACTCATATTTAAATTGATCTCTCGATTGAATATAATTTCTATCGGCTTCCATCGCTTCATTTTCGGTTGCGAAAGACTTGTAAACACAATCCACTATAATCGAGCACGACATGAGCACAATTCTCCCAACTAGAATACACCCAAGTACGGGCACTTTTAAACACCATGCAGAACTTTTTCTCTTTAACTCTCTTCATATTTATCTCCATAATTTTTTGAATAGGTAGTGTTTACTATTTCGTTGAGGAAATGAGAGAGAAAAGGATGAAATGAAACTAAATAATTAGGGTCTAAGTTGGCACCGATTTGAAATTGATTCAGCATTGAAATTAAAGTTCAAATTTTGAGTTTGATTGAAGGAACCAAAATTTTAATCGGATCAATTAAAGGCAGAAAGGGTATAAGTGGAATACAATTTCGCACTAAACTCCGATCATAGTTTAATAATATTTTATTAACGCTAATTACCACAACGCCCCCGTTTGGCTGGCCACACTATGTCCGACCAACATTATTGTAATTAATAATCTTAATATGTAATGGTAAATAATATAGGAAAATAATAGATATTATTGCAAAGTTAATTTAAGCATATTCTCAAATTTATTTTAACATTAAAACTATAAAATTTTGGTACCTAACATTTAGATCGACAATGTCATAAAACTATCTCGATCATAATTTATTAGATGAAAATTTTACGTTTCACATGCAATTTGAAGCTGAAAATCTGATTGACAATTAAGATTGCATAAAATATTAAGTCTACGGCATTACAAGTAGATTTTGAAGAGAAGAAAAGATAAATTTACATAAATTGTATATATATAATATCTCTTAATTTTGAATTAAATTAGATCAATTATTGTTAGAATCAATTATATTATTAATAATATTATCTATGACTAATTAATTCTTCCTATATATTATTTTAGGAAACATATCATTGATTTGATTCTAAAAATATATCACTATAATTATTTGTTAACATATTTGCATCAAAATTTTGGAAGGAATAAACATGCGTTTTGAAGATATATATTTTATATTTCTTATAATTAAAAGAAGATATTCATAAATTTCTTATTACAACTATTTAAAAAAAAAAAAAGATAAATAAATAAATTTATTTTTTCCAATCTTTTTTTTCCTGCATTGGTCCTTTTTATCAATTATGTCAATTCACTACTCTAATATAATATAGTAATAATGGATAATCCAGTAAATCCCATATAGTAAAAATATAGATTATTATATATTATTCATAATAAAATAATATAATAAAAATATAGATTATGATATATTATTTATACTAAAAATTTAACTTACA
>JAYDZE010294276.1:0-18820 GCA_034509125.1 Monilaria moniliformis | reverse complement strand
ACACAATACACACACACATTGTACGCAATACACACACTGCACGCAAATACATAAATTGCACACACACACTGCACACACAAAAACACACGCAGCACACATGGCACACAAAATTACACACACAACAAACACACATCTCACACGACAACATCGCACACACAATACACACATTGCACAGACACACAACACACATAACACACACACAAGACACATACACACACACACAATACATACACTTGCACACACAACTCAAAATATATAAAAATAATATAGAATTACATAATGTATATAAATAAAAAAAATTATTCAGTCAAAAGTCAATTCCAAAACTTGTTTAATTTTTGACTTACCAAACAAAAGATTTGGAATTGAATTAGAATAACATAACTTCAAATTCAATTCCATATAATTGTAATTCTAAATTAATTCCAAATCCATTTTACGAAACGAACCATAAGTGACATTGAGTGGGAGCGAATAGATGTGAAAACAACTTCACTAATTCAGACTGCCGGTTTACTGATGTTCGTATATCATGTTTTATTCGGAACATGTTCGACAATTTTATATGGCTGTAAATTATGCATGGCTACGTCGGCCGCGTTGGTTCCAATCAAATAATTTTGTGCACTTGTGATTAAATTCACGTGAGATGTTCTGTTAATTATTATCGAGTGTATATATCTATGCAGGCCAGATACAATATTGGATGACACGAAAAGATTTATTATTGATTAACGCCATTAAAATATGATGCAACACCATTAATAACAAACAAATACATTTGATAATACTTTTGCAAGTATCAGACTATAAAATTATATATAATTCAATTTTATTGACGTGTATAATTGTGTGTGTACATAGATATCAATATAATACAAAATTGTTTAGTAGTGACAAAATTTCAATGATGTTAAAAGATATATTACAAAATTTACTACATCTTTTGTATAAAATTTTTAAGTTATAGCTATACACGCATCAATATACTTTTGTGACATAGTTTGCCATCACAAAATATTACAATTTTATTTAGTAACAATATTTTGAGTGACAATTCTTAAAAAATTATATATCACTATTGTAACACACACATACATACATATATATATATATATATATATAAGTGCATTACGATGAAGGTAGACCCTTAATAGAGAACTAAGACCAAATCTCATTCATTTGATTGAAATATGGACGGTCGAGATTTGATAAAATCGCAGATCATTATTGTTTCGTTTTAATATCATTATATGAGTACATCTGTCAATAATACTTGTCAATATTTATGGAGCATGTTCTGTTATGGTAAGAGATGACATTTATGGGCGAGATTTATGCGTGCAATGCGATCGGTATAACTGTCAGCATATCCAACAAATCATGCATTGTAATCATTAACATATTGTTGCATATATATATAAATCAGTATAACGGCATAAAAAGTTCAGCATATATCAAATCACTCAACATCAGTGAAGTTATGTTCTGTTATGATAAGAGACGAGATTTAAGGGCGAGATTTACGCGTCCTACATGATCAGTATAACTGTCAGCATATTTAACAAATCATGCATTGTAGTAATCAACATAGTGTTGCATATAAATCAGTATAACAGTAAAATATTCAACATATATCAAACAATCACTCAGCATAAGCGAAGTTAGTCATATTGTGAGCAATATCATCTCCATGCTTAACATTTTTTACCATTATACTAATTTATATGCAACACTATATTGATGACTATAATGCATGATTTATTGAATATGCTGACAGTTATGTTGATCACGTTAGATGATTAATCAGACATGATATCCTTTAATTTTGAAGATAATAATCTTTATAGTACCTTGAAACGAAGAATCCAAATTGATAACTGCTTCCTGATAAATGGGAACGTTACTTCACAAAAAAAAGAAAAAGATAAATGGGAACATGGACTAAATAATATTGGTAGTCATATATATCATCATGCAATTGCAACATGATAAGTATGAATAAGTTGACCGTGTCACATCACTTGCTCACTAGACAACTCAAACCTATATATGTCCATCATAACTAGTTCCCATTTACGCGCTGACAATTTCCAATAAGCACCCAAAATATCATTTCGTTTATTTGTTCTTTTCTGATATAAGAATGATTGATGTTCAACTCCAACTCAAACAAAAATTGTTATAGTTAAATATGATTAAGATCTGTTAAATTCTCTAATTAGAATCTATTGGTTATAATTAGGATCTAATTAATGGAATGTATGGAGTGTGCGATCTAAAATAATTGGGTCCAATATAGAATTATTATTATTATTTTACCTGTATCTAATTAAACATGGCTGGTACGCTTTCGTCTTCGTGTTTTCTCTCTCTGCTGTTTGGAGGGAGCCCCTCTTGAATTTGCTTGCTTGGTTATGGCCTGCGTGGTTTTGTGTGTTTTTAGGTTTTAGTCTTTGGTTATGCGTATTTGGTTTTGCTTTGTACCAATTCGTGTACATCCTTGCTCACCGTCTTTCGAACAGTTTGAGCCTTTTGAAACTTATTGAAAAAGAGTGCGGAGTGGCTAAGATTTTAGGTATTTTGGGTTCGATCTCAGCTCAAACTCATAAGAGCCTGTACAATTTTTTATTTTGAGTGGACTTTTAAAATAATTAAATTGAGATAGTAAAAATAAAAAGTATCCACTATGATAAAAATATAAAAAATAGTCATTGTTAATTTATTTTGTAATAATACACTACTAAGAATGCTTTCGGTTGTGAATTAATGGTTTTTTGCTACAATTCACAATTTGAGTGTTCTTAGATGTGAATTAGTGTTTTCTTACTATAATTCACAACTAAGAATACTCTTGGTTGTGTCAATGAGGCCTCTTAGCTCAAGTGGCAAGACTGAAGCATCCAAATACTCTTCTTAGCAAGAGGCATTGGGTTCGAATCCCGCCTGCGTGCGGTGTATTTTCCACCTTATGGTGGTGTAGTTGTTTTGCGGACGGAGTTGTTTGTCTCGTCTGCATGCGGTGTAGTTGTCCCGCCCTCGTGCAGCTTTAATTGTTATGATTTAGACCACTTGTAATTTCAAAAAAAGAAAGAGAGAATACTCTTGGTTGTTAGTTCGAATTTTTATATTATAATTTACAACAAGGAATACTTTTGATCGTGAATTCAAGTTTTAATGTTATAATTCACAACTTGAAATATTTTTGGTTGGGACTTATTAATTCGAATTTTAAAGCTACAATTCGCAGGTAACAATACTCTTGGTTGTGAGTTATGAAAAAAATAAGGGCAAATCACAACTTGTTCTTATTATTTCACAATTTAATACAACCAAATATCGACTTCGTTGTGAATTGTTTGATTTTAGCTTATATTCATAATTTAGTAATTGTGAATTCATTATGAATTTATAATTGATTGTAAACCTAAGAACATTAACAATACAAACATCACAAATTGTTGCAACTCACTGCCGTCATCAATGGCGGTTTGGTCGAATTTGAAACTAGGTTTGGGCAACACTGCCTCCGGTCGTGAGATGTTAGAAGAGGTTGGGTAATGGTGATCTCCTCTAGTGATGTTTCCTCTATGACGACAACGACTAAGAATGTTTTCTCTTCTGCAACAGTTATGTTGCCGAAGGAAGATAGAGATAGGAGGAGAAGGATAAGGAGAGAAGAATGAGAAGGAGAATGAGAGAGAAGAAAGCTAAGAATTTTGGCAAAAGAAAAGAATTAGAATAATTAAGCAATTTCATCAAAAAACTGACAATTTTTTGAGTGGAAGTCCAAAATATCCAAATTAATATTATAAAAGTAAAAAGCATTTACTAATATGAAATGGTAAAAAATATCCACTAATATAAAAAAAGTAAAAGTATCTCACTTATTTTATCCCGTGGTACACAACTCGAAAAGCTCTCGGTTTTGAATTAGTGATTTTTTACTATAATTCGCTATTAGAATACTCTCTCTTGTGAATTAGTGGTTTTCGGCTACAATTCACAACTCCGAGTATTATTAGCTATGAATTAGCATATTTATAAATGAATAGTTTTTGCCTACGATTCACAACTTCGAGTATCTTAATTGTGAATTAGTGTATTTGTAAATTAGTGATTTTTTACTATGATTCACAACTTCGAATATTTGTATTTATGAATAGCGTATTTTTGTTATATTCACAAGTTCAAATACTTACAGTTGCGAAGTAGTGCTTTTAGCTATAATTCACAACTTCGAATACTTGCAGTTGTGAATTGGTCAATTTTTTACCCTTCTAAAAAAATAGATCAACTTTTACTTTTTTATTTTATTTTATTTTAACGGATACTTTTTATTTTTACCAAATGAGAATGAATAGCTTGGAATATTGACTCTTTTTTTTAATCTTATCTATTTTTATAGATACCTTTTGTTTTTATTACATGAAAATGCGAATAGATACACTTATATACTGACACTTTTATTTTATTTTTTGCTAAACAATTAATAAAGACTATTTTTTTAGAAATCTTCACATGGGCTACATTATCTTTAATTTCCTATTTAAATTCACTAATATACTAGGCCACTAATTTAGCCAGATTCCAAGTGGCCCTCTCTCAGTCGTCCAAATTTTCAAGATCAAAATCAGAAAACCTACTTATATATATTTTAATCTAAGGTGGTATCCACTAAGATTTGTGTACAAAATCCCATTGCACAGTGTCAGAAAAAGAACAAAACTTCCATCAGATATATAATATATAAAAGATAAAATTATAGCACAACTATAGTTTTTTGTCTCGCAGCACAGCCACAAAACACCACTGATCAACCCTTGTTCACATTCCAAATTTCACATCTGCCCGTCTCTATAAATTCTCGAGCTCATTAATTATATTCTTGTAATAAATAAAGCAAAGAGTTAAGGTTGCTATTACATATAAAAATGGCTTCTTTTTCGTTGAATAAATTAATATTAGCATATTTTTGTTGCTTCTTTGTGAGTGTTCTTGGGACTAGAGCTCAAACTACACCAGCTATGTATGTGTTTGGCGATTCACTGGTGGATGCTGGAAACAACAATCACTTGCCACTTTCCCTAATCAAAGCAAATTTTCCGCACAACGGCGTCGACTTTTCCGCTAAGAAGGCCACCGGCAGATTTTCCAATGGCAAAAATGCAGCCGACTTTCTAGGTAACATTAATCAGTTTCAGCTGTGTTTGAATTGTTTCTTTTAATTTCAATCCACGCCCATGCATCCGAGATGAGTCGAACTGCCGACCTATTGGTTTTGAGGGAATCGAGTTATAAAGGAATTTGAGGTTGTGTTGATGTATGTTTTGTGATTGATATATATGGAGTGCAGCTGAGCGATTGGGTCTGTCAGCGCCGCCGCCGTATCTATCGCAGCCTAACGAAGCGTTTGTTAAAGGAGTAAGCTTTGCTTCGGGAGGAGCCGGAATCTTCAACTCCACTGATCAAGTAAGTCGAAAACATTCAAAAACAAAACACTAAAGAAATTAAATATTCAATCGAATTTGTGTGGCATAAATAAATAAATAATGCAACTCAAAAATGATAACAAAATAAAAAAATTGCGATGAGCGTGGATCGAACACGCGACCATTAGATTAAAAATCTATTGCTCCACCAACTGAGCTATCACCGCAATGATGAAATATACTTGTTATAACTTTATATATATATATTTGTGAAAAAAATAGTCAACCAAAATATAAATAGTAGGAAAAGTTTAAAATATATAAATTGTAGCCACTTTGTGTGTGAATTAACTTTCTTACCCTAATAACATGTAATCAAAGTAATTAAAAATTTTATGTTCGTGTGAAAATTGAAAGGCTCACATGATCTGACGATTTAATTAAACGATTTTGTGTGATGTACAATGTTAATTGTCTGAAATCATTCAATTCATGTGATTACATGGATCTCTGATTTTCGCATGAACACTTGGCCATGAACCTTGACACCAATAACCTTTCAATAAAGATAAGCAAAAAAACCCATCATCTATGCTCAACGGCGACTACATCATTTTTTGTGGATGAGTCGGTGACAAGTATAACTTGTTATTAGCGACGAAGATCATAAAATTCTATGTGAGTTCATGTTCACACGAAAACCAAAGGTTCTCGCGATCACGTGAATTGAACAATCTCATATGAACCTTCGATTTTCACATGAAGAGTAATGTTGAATTGTTTTTTCAAATTTTAAAATACTAGGGATATTTAACAAAAATGACTGGAATCTATATATTTTTCAACTAGTGATTACTATTTATATCTCAGTAAGCTAAATAGTTACTCCATGTCCCCAAAAAATAGGCCCAATGAGGTGTGACACAAGTTTTAATAAAAATTGATTGATGTATTGTAAATGGAGAAATGGTCTCACCTTATGAACAGTATAATTTGTGATAATGAGTGGAGAAAGTAGTGGGCCATGTTAGTACAAATTATAAATAAGTTGACGTAATGAAGTAATATTTTGCGTGCTAGTATCTAAAAATGGAAATGAATTAATTTCTATAGATGAACCAAACTGACAAAAAAAAGACTATTTTTTGAGAATTAATTAAGGGAACATTATATTTCTTGTCTCTAATAAATTTCTTGTTTCAGAAAAGCACGATTCCTTTGCCTCATCAAGTGGGATACTTCTCCACCGTGTGCCAAAGACTAGCGAAAGAAATGGGAACGAACGCAGCGCAGCAGCACTTATCAAAATCATTGTTTCCCATTGTGATTGGCAGCAACGACATTATAAATTACTTCCAAACAAACTCTGATATGGCCAAGAAATACACCCCTCAACAATACGTTACTCTCATGGTCTCCAACCTCAAAGAAGTGCTCAAGGTAAAAACTTATAACTCGTTTACAATTTTTGAGATGTGTTCGATAAAATAAGCTTCTAAATAATTTATAAATCGTAAAAATGAACTCAAACACTTTATAAGCTTCTAAAAATAAGTTCCTCGACTCCAACTTATTTCGTCATAACTTATAAGCAAATAATCAGTTCCCAACATACTCGTTCAATTTTATCTCTCTTTAATTTTGAAAAAAATATTACACTATAATTTCTTTCAATTCTTTGTATGTAAAAATATAATTTTGTCTGTTCAAACTCAGGGTGTTTATGGGCTTGGCGCACGCAAGTTGTTGTTCGTGGGGCTAACACCAATAGGATGCGCGCCCAAGCAAAGATATCCGAGTGCAACAAACGAATGCAACGAAGATGTAAACAAGTGGTCCAACAAATACAACGAGGAGCTCAGGCAGATGCTGCCTCAGCTGCAATCGGAGCTCAAAGACTTGCACTACACTTATTTCGATACGTACACCATCTTCGTCGACTTCATCCAGAATCCAACAACTTATGGTACGTACTATATACTACCTAACTTATAATTCTCTCTCTGGCTTATAAGCTCGATTATCCAAATAGTTTCACAACTTATAAGGTGTATAAAATATTCTTAGCCAAACACCCTCTAAATGTTGCACAGTTGATGCAACTTTTTAACTGAACATATTTCACAATGGTGATAGGTTTTAATGAGACAACAAGTGCTTGCTGCGGACTGGGGAAACTGAGGGCCAAGCTTCCTTGCACGCCTCTCGCCGTGTATTGTTCGGGAAGAAATTCTCATGTTTTCTGGGATGTGTACCACCCTACTGAGGCGGCTGCAAGTATTTTCATTGCTAAACTTTTTGATGCCTCGGGAGATTATGCATCTCCCATCACCGTTAATCAGCTACTTATTTTGTAGAAATATATCCCATATGCCATCGGTTCATATTATAGAAACCATTTCCACATTTCCATAGAGTTCATATATTTAATTTAGCACGTGGTGGTCACTTTATACTTGTCTTTGTTATTTATTTAATAGTTCAAGTCAAAATTTTCGTTCAACTTAAGTTTATGTGTCTTAAAAGATCAGGCTAATATCATGATCAATGATAATGATTTGAAAACTCTCTTAAATTGCTCGAAAATTATGACAGCTATTAATTGAATATAAATAATTATAAGCTATATTTATATTATTTTTAATATAGAGCTACAAAATTACCATGAAGTCAAAGTTCAGTATATAATTTAAGAATAATGCTAGCATATATTAAAATCATGTGCATCTTGAGTACAACATGGAAAATGCACTTTTTTGTGGGTAAATAAATATATAAATAAGAGAAGTCGGCGAATAGAACTAACGAAGAGAAGAGAGTATACCTTAGACTATCCACATCCGTAACCTTCATCCAACTCAAACTAATTCAACTTTTTAATAAAATATTCATTTCTCTCTCATCCACATACACAACCCCCAACTTAATATAATTTCTATTTTCATTCGTGACTCTAACCCAACCTAATAAAATATTTTCTTTTTCATATATTTTAAATTATGTATAACAAGTATAATTAATTTTAATATATTAAAAATATTAAAAAAATTACTAAAAACATCATTTTTTATTTTTATAATATATACTTATTTTTATTTATTTATATAATATTTAAATAAAATAAAAATTACACCACATGTGACAAATGTCACCATCATCGTAGCTTTTTTTACCTTGAAGCTCTTCCAACCTTAGGCCACTTAAATTAGCCAACTTTCTCTTTTTATTTTTTTAAATTATTATTTTGTCTTGTAGTGGGTGACCCTTACCCTTACCAAGGGTCACTGATAATTGTAGTCTTAATAACCACTAACATAAAATAAAAAATCAGAAAGACAAATTTAACCAAAAACAAACGGCCTACTTGTACAATAATAAATTATGAATTACCCAATACAAACGGCCAGTTTGAATCAGCTTTCGTCTTCGCTTGGATTCTCCTCTTTCTCTTTGGATTGGAGGTCCTTGAGAATGATTCCTGGTACCAAGAAATTTGCAACCCAATATGCAACTAGGCATACACCACTGCCCATCAACCATTACTACTCATTAGTTAAATTACTATACATAATGTACCAACACACCCACAAATGAAATATTCCATAAATGTGAGAGACCAGAGTACGAATCTCAATCTCCCGTCCCGTCTATAAGAAAAAAGAAAAAAGGTTGGAGTGGGCGAAGACGAACCCTGTCTGAAGAAGAACCGACAACTTCCCTCCCGGCGGAGCAGTAGCTGCTGCAAGAATCATAGAAGGTAGCGCCGCCGTGGTTGTGAGAGGCGTTAAGGAGAAGCTATTGCCGTTGAGTTGCAGCGTGCGAGGTTTGTTGGCCGGCCAGATTGTGTGATTGTTTCTGTGCGGATGGACTGATAATGGTGGAGATGGATGGTTGATGGACTTCATCCCTCAATAGGAAGAAATCTGTGTGATAGTGTGTGGATAATGTCATGAAATGATGTATGGCTTTTGGTATGAGGAAGCCGCTTTGTAGATTGGCAAATGTGGCGGGCAGGCCGGGTTGGGTTTGAGGAAGCGGCCTTATGGACCGGATTGGTCCAACTCGAGCTGTCAAATGGGTGGGTAGGCCAAGTGCAGTTTTTTGGGTTGGGCTGTGTAAATAATTGTGTATGCTAAATCTGCGGCCCAGTTCTGTAGAGGGCCGAACGGGCTCAATGCTCTAATTTCTTTTTTCTATAAAATCAATATTAATAGAAATAACGAATGCTTTATTACAAACTTAATACACATAATATGGTATATTTTAATTATCATTTTATATCCTAGATTTGATTACTCTAATTGATAATTCGAGAAAACCAACTGAAGCGATAGCGTACCTAAATCCAAGATTGTAATGTTTATAAGGCAACATATCTTCAAAGCAAAGATGAAGATCTCCATTTGAAGTATCAAATGCCAACAACTTCTCAACAGCCTCCTGCACCAATTTCTATACTTCAACATGGCTTGACAAATTAAAGTTGGAGCTCAAAGAACAAGGATGTCAACGAAGATATGATGGTCTCTCCATAACCATTTAAACAAATAAGAACACCAAAAAAATTATAAGAAAAATGAAGCATATTATTGGCTGGGTGCAAGGATTAGGAAAACCTATAGGAGGATGAGAAACCAACGTCCAGTGGAGCATTATGACAGCCCACTTATATTTTTTGTAGCAAAATAAAGAGAGAGAGAGAGAGACTTAGTTCTCATACATCTTAACTTAGATTATTGGTTCAACAACTATGAACTAGTTTTGCATTTCTTAAGAATGAGCTTTAGTTCCACACTTGATTAGAAACAGCACAAGTACCTGTATAGAAACACAATGTCTTCGGCATCTGCATTTTTCATCTGGGCTCAGCACAATCATGGTGAAATATAGCCATTTGAGTTCTCTATCGCATCAACGGATTGATGAACCCTCACGCATATAAATTCATAAGGCCCTGGTCTCAATCAAGATTACGAGAACTCAAAGTATATAAGTCATCTTCAACAATCTCAAGCATTAAAATCTTCAAAGTGCATCACTCAAACAACCAAGAGTCTTCCAAGTGTTCCCATCTCTAAGATCATACAACTTCTGTAAATCTAAGCTTAACTGTCATTATTAGAAGCTTAGAAAGAGAGAGTCTAGTCTTCTTACTGATCGCATTGTAAAGATTCTCTCCCTTACATGAAACCAAATGCGTGTACACCTCTATCCTCCTGTAGAAGTAGAAGTGTAACATGTTGCAAGTAGGTTAACGAGTGAATTAGTCTGAAAGCAAGTAGTCGTCGACTGGAAAGACCTTCTAACCGGACATGCCTGACTAGATCTCTCATCCCTCGTATTGTTATTCAATTATTTGCAATTCCTTTATTACTTTTCTGTCAATTATTTCTTATCAATTTACTAACTTAACTTGAGCTTCAGATGCCCTTCCAAGGAACCTTCATCGGTGCTCCTAGGGAGACTCTAATGCCATTTATGGTATGCAAACATTATGTTTCGTGTATGCTCGAATATTGTGTGTGTAATGATGAATGTTTTTCTTTTAATTTCCGAATTATTCTTATATAAAATTTGAAATCCTAACTTAATAAACTAAATATAACACTACATTTCACCTATACTTTAAGATATATGATTTATCTACCAATTAAAATATTAAAAAAATTGAATAATACATTTTCCAATCGTCCCATTTGGTCCACATTTTTCAGAAAATGGAATAAACCATTGCTCGCCGCCGCTGCTCTAGCTACCGGAAATTCGTCGGAAAAATGAAGAGAGATGTGAAGAAGATAGTAGAGAGAGTTAATGGTGTGAACCCCTAAATCCTAGGTTTTGTTATAATTTTGTTATTTGTTTTTGTTTTTTTTATTAATTCCAAATTTTTATAATTACAAAACATATTTATTTAGTTAGGGTATTTAAGTCCTTTTAACACCAAAAAGGTTAGGTTTTCCATATTTTTATCTTTATGGATACATTTTTCTTTCTTATTTTAGGTTTGGCTAAAATAGGGTGATGCCTCTTATTCAGCTAATATGTTGAATTGCACTTTTATTCTTAAAATAATTGTGTAGTAGGAATATAACAGACGAAGTTAATTTATAATTAAGGCACTTATTATATCAATAAGTATAGATCAAAGCTAAAAATTTCTTTTTTCCCAGCAGTTTCTTGGTTTTTGCCAGCAGATTGAAGCTAAAGTTATTGTGCTTAATTTTTCTATATATTATGCTAGCTCCTTCATCTTACAAAGGTCACAGGTGGCGTGTTGCATCATTATCTTCAATCATTGTCGGTGCCAAACTTCGAAATTTTATACAAATACATGGCTGAAAATGATTGGAATTACCACCAAATTGACTTTTAATCATCAATTAGCAAATACATTTAAAGCCATAATCTCTCTTGGAGTTCTACAGATCAAATTAAGTCATCAAGATTACCATGGAAATCAAGAAGTTAACCCTAGCCATCTCCTCGATCACTAGAATCCCAACAACTGTATTTTGCATTAATTAACATTTCGTTACGTGGTTCATGCATGACGACATACAACAGTTAACACAACTATCCAATAATTCATGATCATTTTTCATTGTCTATAAATACAATCTCCCATTTACTCACATCATCAAGATTTAAGAGTCAATACAAACTTGTAACAATAAGAATACATCTGTACTCAGCTGCAACCGATCGATATGGCTTCAAAGTTGGTTCTAGTTTTTGTTATGATGAGTGCTCTTATTTGCACTTCCACTGCCCGAAACCTTGGTGGTTTTGCCATTAATGATGACAAGGAGATAATAGTTCCAGAGATTGGTGGAGGAATTGGTGAAGGAATTGGTGAGGGAATTGGTGAAGGAATTGGTGAGGGAATTGGTGGGGGATTTGGTGAAGGAATTGGACAAGGAATTGGTGAGGAAAGTGGTTACAGATGGGAAGGGGGAGTTAGTGAGGGCACTGGAGTCGACAATGGTATAGTTGGAGGTGAAATTCCTTGAAAAAGCAAAAGCTCAAAAGATTTTATAGATATGTGTGTGTGACAGTTGCTATATTATATGTATGTAGGTAATAAAATTAAGTAGCATGGTCTTAATAAATGTCAATCACTTCAGTTGTTTGATCATAAGTTTTCCTTTTTCTCTTTTTATTTTTATTTTCGCATTAGAGAGCCACATTTCTAATTGTTTTGCTCATAAGTCTACATGCTGGAGACAATATATACTACAAAAAAGCTGGTTTTTCCGACCACACGCTAGCGAGCACCCGCGTGTTCGCAATGTGTCGATCCATAATTGTGATATTGTACAATAAAAATAACGTTATCTAATTGTGTTGCAACATTGTGCACGCTTTGTATTTAAGAAGGGATTTTAATATTTTCAAAAGAAATGAAAAAGTGAAGAAAGAAAAGAGAAAATGGAAATCTAGAAATGAATTGAACTGTGCAAGTAGAAAATATAAAGACTAACTCATGACAATATCTGAAATATGAGATCGCAGCTTAATCACTCAAGGGTTGAGTTCACCCGAGAGAGAAAAAGAGTACTCGTCTAATAACAAGAAACAATGCTAGCTAATATCCCTCAATTAAAAGCAATCTATATATTAATATTAAAATACATTATTTTTTATGGCAAAATCAATAATTAAATTTAGAAAACTAGTTATTAATCAAGTTTTTTCACATAACACCATCGAAGACTTGTCTCAAACAATGTATCTAGAGTTAAAATTTCAAATATTTCTCGCTAGTGTTGGAAAATCTCACAAAGAAAAAAGAGTACCATAATAAGCAACTATGGTCCTATGTCAATTTCTCTTATTAGTACTTATCAAGCACAAGGAATGTTTCAAGAACTTAATTGTTTTTTCCTTTCTTGTGCCACTACAATTTATTGGAGAAGAACGGAGCATTAACTTAATAAAAAGTTACCTGGCAGCTTCCTGACATTAATAGTGAAAATTTTGATGCGTTCTTAAAGAATATATTTATATTAAATGATACGATATATTGATAAAATATGAGATTAAGTATACGAAGGATAAGATAGTCAAATAAGTTCAAAATTAATTAATCTATCAATATAAATAGTAAATTAACCAGGATTACTTTGATCAATTCATTATATCACTCAAAATAAATAATCCATTAGATGAGCGCCCAGGACAAACCTAGCTATCGCTTGAGTATATATATGATCAATCTCATACATTTTTTCTTTCGGTCATCATAAAAGAGGGCTCTTTCACACTTGTTTAATCGAATGTCCAAACAAACTTGATTTAGAACTGTTTAATATTTCAATTTCATTCTATTTAGAAAGTTTGTTTGGATATTCGATTAAACCTGTGAACTCCAAATATTAAATAAATAAAATTCGAGATTAATCTAATAATAAATAATTCAAATATCAACTTAGCACTACTTAATTTTGTTCGACTCATGAGTTACACCCTTAGACTATCTTTACCGGCCACCATTTCAATCCATGTGTCGAACACCACATACATTAGAATAGAATTTAAAATTTGGAGGGAGAACAAAGTTAGTCGACCGTGTCCAAAATGAGATCATGCATAGTCTCTCTCTCCTCTACAAACGGGATGGACACCCCTTTTTATTGGTCATTCAATTTTTATTCGATATATAGATAAAATTAAATAATATATTAAAAAATCTGAAATATATTAAAATTTGTACTCTATTCGTCTATCAAGAATATGCAATATTAAGAATGATAAGTGTTTTAATAAAACATTAGGAGAAAGTGTCATATCAAAGATAAATAGTGGGTCGAGATGGTATCTCAAGGGTCATGTGCAAGTTTTTTGTGTAAATAAGGAGTATTTTCGTTGACAGGAAGAGTGTAAATATCAAGAATTAATACCACAAAAATCACTACATTTCAACGCGAGCTTGAAAATATCACATATATCAAAACATTTTCATTTATATACTAAACTATTAATTTGGATCGCCATCATAAACCCATAATCTCCGATTGAAACTTACATACTGGAGTAACCCATGACAAAGGCAAATATATTAATTTAGCACATTACCTCGTAGAGTTTTGTGTTTTCGAATTTTGTTTATAGCTCGTTTTGTCCTTTTGTAATGATTCTTCGTTGGTTTTACAAACAACTATCCAAACACACATAACCCTACGAGTTCAACACATATACTATCAAACAACTGAAGTGACTTACTTTTATTATTAAGAGACCATGCTACTTTTATTACCTACATACAACCTAGTAGCTGGCCTAGCTACTATATATATATATATATATTAATTATAATATTTCCATAGCTTCTCCTTTCATGGAATTCCTTCGCCGATGCCGCCTCCGATAATGCCCTCACCGAAACCACCTTCTTCGCCGATTCCGCCGCCAAATTCTGGAATTATTAACTTTTCGCCATTGGCAGAGCTGCTCTGTGAGCTACCAAGGTTCCGGCCGGCGGTGGCGGTGCAAACAAGAACACTCAGAACAAAAACAAGAACCAACTTTGAAGCCATATGTATCGTCTGCTGAGTAAAGAGATTATTTGACAAAGAAGTCTCGACTGTTTAGATCTTGATGATGAGAGTTAATGGGAGATTGTATTTATAGACAATGATCATCGATCATCAATTATGAAGAACTAAGCATGCATTATTTGATTGTTGAGTCGTAAGTGTTGTATATTTTATCATGCATAAACCACGTAGCTAAGTGGTAATTAATGAACAAAAATGATGGAAGTGATCACTTTATTAATCTGGATAACTTTTTAGAACGATAATGTCAATTAGGAGAGAGATCTGTCCAAGTTTTGGCATTAATTGTGTTATCTAAGTTAGAGTAAATTGTCAATTAATTTGGTGGAAATTATGAGCCACGTATGTGTAGAAAAAATCGAAGTTTGGCACCGAAATGTTAATTAGTAATGCAGCAACACACGGCACGTATGTGTGACCTTTCGAATGAGGAAAGGAGATTGCTATTCATAAGATAGGCAACGTAGATATATATCTTCAATCCAGTGGCGGATCTAGAAGTGGAAAATTGAGGGGGCATAATTAGTTGCGTTAAGCTAAAAACCTAGTAGAAAAACACCGAAGGAGAAAAAAGAGTATTCGTCTAACAACCCTTGAATCTCCATGCGACCAATTTAGATTCGAAAAGTTGTGCAACTTGTTTTACATGAGAGCAACACTCATGTATTGCTGTACAGACGTACACATGGGTCCGCCATGGTATTTATGTGGGATGCTAGATTGTCATAATGTATTTAATAATGTTTTAAAAAAATTACATGGTAAAAACAATCTCATTTTTTTAGGTAAATTTTTCCGAAAAGAATGATAATAATATTGTGGCAATTCGGCATAAAATATCAAATTTTCATAGCCCGAAAATAAACGTAGGAATAGTAGAGTTTAATAATATTTATCATTTTTCATAAAACTTACCGGTATATATATTGTGGCAATGGTGAGCCATATCAATTTTTCAGTACCAAAAAATAAACGTTTGATATAATTTATACAAAATCGATAGTTCATGTTTTAGAAAAATAATTTCTGATAGTTTAGGATAAAATTGATTGTGCGGTTCAAAGTGATGTTTACTCAAATTAAAATCGATGATTCATAATTTAAAAAAATATTATCTATAGTTTATGAATAATTGATAGTTCCAAAATAGTTTAGGATTTAAATTGATATTTATCTTATTCTTTTCAATTAAGGGATATGGAGAGATTGAGATTCATGCCCTAATCAGTCACTCTTACAAAGGAGAGAAATGTCACTGAGCTGCAATGTTCGAATAACAAGAAATAACAAAATTATTTTGCTGCCCTATACTGATTTTTAAATTTATAGTATAGATATTTTCATAAATATCTCCCTTGGTCTTCCGATAAATGTCATATATGACACAAAAAATACATACTAAGGAGGAGAATATTTTACGTTTCTACCCTTAATTAATTTTTTCTAACTTTAAGACATTATCCTTATTCGCAAGTTTTCATTTTTTTTTTTTTTAACTTTAAGACAAGGCTAATTGAAAATTTAGCATAATTTTCCTCTAAAATTTTGCAATATAACATTTAAAAGGGAACAAAACAAATTTTATAATATGACATTTATTCGAAGACAGAGGAAGTAACAGGTAACAAGAAATAGTCTTACTTAAATAGAAATTTTAGTTATATCATCGTTGATCATGACCATTTACGAAATTTTCCCTACCCGTTAAGCTTCCAAAGATAACAAGCTTGATTTTACAAACAAATTTATGAACATTGGAAGAAAACTTGTTGGAACTAGAATCATACCTGGAGCACAGATTATGAATGTTTGTAAGAAAAGTCGTTGGAACTATACATACCATAAAAAAAAAAAAAAAATATTTCGAAACTCATACTAGTTGAGTAGATTACAAGCGCAAAGAAACATCAACTCTTATTAACTACTTATAATTTTCTGAATCAGTGCCCCTTCAGATATGTACTGGCAAATTTAAATCATAATTTTTTATTGACTTCTGATCAATCCTATGAAATTGGTGGTGACGTGTCCGGACGTCCATGTTACCACCAATTTCACGGAAAGTTTGATCTGTGGAATAATTGAGAAAATATCAAAAGTTATGATTTTATGTTTCAGTTTCAAAAGTTATGGGATTGACCAAAAGTCAACGAAAAGTTATGATTTAAATGACAATTATTCCAAAAGAAAACTAGTTGACTTGAGTTATTATGATCAGGTCGTCATAATTTCTTGAGAGATAGCAAAGTTTTCCCATTTCCAAGGATGCCATGAATTTCAGAAGCAATATATGAAAATCATACACATATTTTTTACATTGATCCACAGAAAAACATGTTCCATCTTACTATAAATCCCCCAGAAATTCTTTCACTTTGCATAACAGATTTCTTCTATATTCATTTTTATTGTTCTGTGTCAAGAAAGTGCATATTGTGAAGATGAAGATGTCCACCATATATCTCCTCTTTCTGTGCCTCCTTTCCCTCTCCACAATGCACGCTAGAAAACTCGTGAGCGAAAAACTAGGCGATTTTCCTAGTGGTGCTGCCCCCGGCTACGGCGGTTCAATGGAGGAGAGCGGTGGTGGCGGCAGAAGGCCTGCTGGCTTAGGCGTTCGCATTGGCGCGGGAGGAGGAGGTGGTTTTGACGGCGGAATCGACCTTGGGATTGGTCGTGGATTAGGCATAGGGGCCAGGTTTGGTGGCGGAGCTGGCGGAGGAGTTGATGGAAGTGTGGGTTTCGGTAGTGGACAAGGAGGCGGTGAAGGGTTTGGTGGAGATGACGGCGGTTGGGATGGTGTTAAGGTGGCTGGCGGCGGCGGACCTTGACTGCGTGTTTGGCTTAATTGTTTATGACTATTTGGGGTTTTCATTTAGGAGTATGAGAAGATATGCTACGAATTTAAGTACTTATGTAGCTATGTTGCTCATGGTGTTAAGAAACATGTATTATGAAATTCCACGTGATTTTCAATAAATAAGCATATCTTATGAATTATCTTCTAGATTTCTTTATCTTAGATTTTTATTATGTACATATATTTTTATAATTGCAATGTTAAATTTGAAAAAAATACAACAATGGATTCAATTATACGATTTTTGGCCTCAAAAATTAACTATTCTATAACTGGGCCAACACATATACACACACTTCATTAAAAGAAATATGTAGCTAGTACATAGTACTCCATCTGTCTTATTTTTTTTGGGCACAATTATTTAGGAAAGAAGGTTAATTGAATGATTGGGTGGCGTGTCATCTGTAGTGTTAAATAGATATATGAGCCAACAAACTTGATTCTAAAATGAAAATGAGACATTTCGAATGAGACAACTTAAGATAGAAAATGAAAATTTTCAAATGGGACAGGAGTATTATTTATTCTAATTCTTTAGGTCAAATATAAATATTACTTTAAATTGTAAATTTTCGTTTTTATCAAAAAACACCCTAAACTATTGATAAGATTAATTATAAAGGCTCACTTGGTTCGTAGGATTAATTCAGAATATTATTCTTTGGGAAGATGATTTCAAATAAAACGAGTCAATAGATTTCTTATTCTATATTTCAATATAACAAGAAAAATTATAAAGATTTTACATTTGTATTGATTAATTAAATATAACTAATTAGATATGTCAATTTAGCCCAAAATTTGTGAATTGGTCTGAATAGCCCGATAATCTAGTAGGATTAGGACTGAAAATTAATAACTCGAAAACAATCTCAACTAGAATGACTTTGAACTAGGGGTGAGCAAAATACCCGAAATCCGAATATCCGAACCGAATCAAACCGAAATTTAAAATTTGGTTCGGTTTT
>JAYDZE010294275.1:0-37610 GCA_034509125.1 Monilaria moniliformis | reverse complement strand
TTAGTATTTAATTTATGTAATTTTAGTGCTTTCAATAATGTAATACTAGGATTTTAATTATGTATTTTTTACGTTTTTGGTAATGTAATATTAGGATTTTAATTAATGTATTTTTCGAATTTCACAAATTTAATTTCCAATTTCATGAAATAATTTAAAAAATAAGAGATGAATAGTGTAAGGAAAAGTTAAGGCTCGGCCGCTGTTGCAGGGAGGGAAATTGTATGGGAAAAGTTGTTGCGGTACCCATGAATAGTGTAAGGGAAATGCTAAAGCCCGACTGCCGATGTGGATGCTCTAAGTGAAAGAAGAAGTTCTTCTCTATACATAGATGATGATGCCGAGCAGAATGAGATGTTTTTCACTTTTCTTAGGATTTGAAGATGTTGTGAAACTGATTCTTTTTGTTTCCTTAGAGTTGATTGTTAGTTTCCATTAAAAAAATGTCTCCATTTAATTTACTTTTTAATTTAAAATGTGGGCCGTTAAAGGATATTATCTTTTGAACTAAAGTGGTATAGAATACTTATACTTTAATAAGATAGATTATATAACTTTTTTTAATGAATGTTGTATATATCCTATTAATAAAACTAGCTAAAATCCCGATCATATATATAGACTCAAATGAACACGAGTCAAAATTACAGTTCTAAATCTATTAATATTATCCTTACACCATGCATAATGTTCAGAATGGTATCAAAATGTAGCTATTGTACTATGTTTGAAGATCCATGCTACTTTTGAAATACAGACCAAAAGGTCAGGCTAGAAATATAACTTAACCCTATTATCAATTGATTTCTTATAATATCATTTTAGATTATACCTGTCAATATCGAAATTGTGATATAAATCAAATATAAGAGAATAATATATATCTGGCCACTCATGCTCATGTTTCATAGGCTTTGATTTTCCAAACAAACAATATATTAAGTAAATATATGTATCTATCACTCTCTTATTATATTTTAGATAGTGATGTATAGTATACTCATTTTGCTTTAGGTTTCATGAAAACACATTATGTTATGTATGTTATTATTAAAGATATTGTCATATCGTAAAAATCATAAGATCAATTTTTATTTTTATTTTGACGAAGAATCATAAGATGAATTTTATTATACAATTAAGCAACAATTTCAAGATTTGCTACTAAGAGTAATGAGTTACAATGAACCAATTAAATAATGTCGCGTTATAATCTTTGATTTTCGCGGATTCTAGTTATCATGCATATATATATATCAATGGCGGATTTAGAAAACGTTCATCGTGGGATCGACGTGCAGTTTCTTCACGTCTCATCATTTTTACTTTTACCTTCCACAATAATACTTGCATATCTTTCATTGTTCTACCACAAAATTTCCCTCGTAATATATATAGTTTTGTGGCGGTGCTGCCACATGTGGGGTCGACAGCAATTCGAAAGACCGAATTTAATGGAATTTGTCGATACTCGTAAGTTGACGGTGGAGTCGGTCGACCCCGCCCGACCCCACCTACATCCGCCCTTGGGTGTGGATGAGTTCGAGTCAATGTGCATGAGTGTGAATGTGGGCACACATTTTCCTATAATTTGTAGATTTGAGAGGTTAGATTAAGCTAGCGCTGCTATATTACCTGAATAATAGTTATGTCATAATTAAATATGAAGGCTATGCATAGATGTGCCTCTAATAGGTTCTAATATCGACCTACTTGTAATTGGGCTGGAAGAAGGCCCAAATGGAATGAAGGGTAGACCCTCTTTGAAGACCCAAAGCCTTGCATTTATTATGACAACCCGGTGCACCCCAATTATAAAAATTATAATTACAACGTTATACTAATTAAAATGATCTAGGCCTGGCAAAACGGGTGCATGTGGGTATCCCGGGTACCCGCATCGGGTAGCCAAATCTGATGCGTGCTGGCACCCGCACCTGCAAATTGATCAAATATTTTTATATGTAAAAAATAGTTGCTCTTGTCAGCCCTTTCGCTCGATTCATAATATTATATCAAAATATTATACTACGCCCACTCAAAGGCGGATGTAAGTGGGGTCGGGCGATCCCATCGTCGGCTCACGAATATCAAAAAAATCTATTAAATTCGATCTTTGTAGCTGTTGTCGACCCATATGTGTCAGCACCGCTCCAAAATTATATATATTATAAATGAAATTTGATTGCAAAACAAGGACAGATATTAGACCAATTACATTTCGTGTACCTCTAACTAAGATCAATTTTTATTAAGGCGTGATGTGATTGTAGTATTTTTCAAAGGGAAAAAGAATTTGGTTGGCCAAATTGCTGACAATTGAAAAATTAAATTGGTAATAAATTATCCTCTTTAATGCTGTCATATTAGCATGTTAACAGTCGAGCATTAGGCTTACTGCTCTTTTCTTCAGCCTTTATTTGTCAAACTATTAATTTTCTTTTTAAGAAAAAGACATTGCATGTCATTCAATTTACATTAATATGTCAATATTAATTAAAATAATTAAGAGTAAACTGATATTGCAATGAGCATATTAAAGTAAAATTGTACTAATATCAGTAGTTTGATGGATTCAGGCATTCACTTAATGAAAAAGTGAGAAATATAAATCCTTGATCATATTTCTTAAAATAGTATATGCTCAAATATATCTCTTCAAATTGCAAGTGATCAAATATATAACAAATGATTTTTGATCCACCAGTGCTATAATTACATATTTAAATACAAAACTGAAATATATTGAAGAATTGAAATAACGTGTGATAATACTACATAAAGTGGCGGACGCAGAAAAAATATTGGTAGGGACAAATCCTCCAACTTTCGATTTTTCGGTCTTTGAAGCATTAGCTCGGTAAAGACCAAAGACAATTTCCGAGAATTTCCACAAATTTTTGTTAAACCCCTACCCTCCTTAGTGTGTGTCCGCCCATGACTAGACAAAACATCTTTTTCATCCTTTAAATATACAAGGATGTATGAAATAGCCTATGGTATGAATGGTTATTATGACTAAAACCCTAGCAAGTTTTAAAGCTTATAAAATCAACAAATTAAATTGTAGTATGATTCATTATGAAGCCAACATATTATCAAAGTGCATTCTTGCCTTCAATTTCATTTAAAAAACAATTAAAAAATAAATCCGCATAGAGCTATTAAATTACAATAATTTAATATCCAAATGATTATTTTCATATTATTGTGTACGTACTTTTTAAATTTACCTATAACTTTAAGGCAACATATAAATTCTATACCTATATGGTGATTTTTTAATGTTCTTTTTTTCTTTTTCAAATGCTTCATTTATGTAATTATTAATTATTAATAGTATTTATTTCATTAAAAGCCAATATTGTTAATCTTATTAGAAGTACAGAGTGTTGAAGAGCCAATTACTGTCCCAAGCTTTGACTTTTTTCAAGAACTAAAACCTTTTTAATTATTTTTCACTTTTTATTTTCTTATTTTTATATTTTTGGCATTCAGTCTGGAGAAGTGTGTAAAATTAAATACTAGGCCAAAAAATCAGAGCAAGAAATGAAGGGCAAATCGGTCACTCCGCCGGCAAATTTTCGCAGGCGACGGCGCCACCGGCATTAATATCCGTTAATGGTGGGTTTACCATCCCAAAAATAAAAGCTCGAAACTGTACACATATGGCCATGAGTTATCGTTTTCCATCCACCAATAACTACTAACGCTTGTCCTTTCTCTCTCTTAATGTTATTCTGTGTGTTTTCAAAATCCAACCAAATCAAAAGAAGAGAGAGAAGCAAGAGAGGGAGTATTTTTCACGAACGATCACCAATACTATTTATTTGGCTTTCTGTACATATATTGTCATTAATTTTTTCGATATCCAATACTATCAAATACACATGCAACTTCTTAATTTCTTCCAAAAGAGCAAAGATTATTTGTTATATGCATATGCAAACTTATATAACGTGGTCTTAAATTTGAAAATAGTCACCAAAATTAACAATATAGACATATAGTGCATGCCGAGATCTATAAATCAGTGACGAATTTTTTATTAGTGTCACAAAAGTAAAACGTGTCACTGTCATAACAGCAATAGGTCATGAGTCCTTCATAAGTTTTTATTGCACATATTATTCTCATAATTATTTACATGCATATATTAATTGTAACACTATTATTAACATGGTCTCTACCAAATTCACTAATTTAACAAGATTTAATATATCAATCAACAAAATAATATTTCAAACCAATTATATATACATTTTTATTGCATATACTACTCTCATTGTTTATTTACATACATATATTAATTGTAACACCATTATCAACATGGTCTCAACCAAAAACACTAATTTAACAAAATCTAATATACCAATCAACAAAATAACATTTCAAACCGATTTTCACACACACACACACACACATATATATATATATATATATATATATATATATATATATATATTATATACACACACGGCTCATCTCTCCTATTCGAATTCGTATACTACAAGAATCCCATCCACCCCCAATCCCCACTACCTCTTTATTGCAACCCTTTTTTCTCACCGTGTGATCAGAAAACCATAAATCCGTCGGTTACAACACTGCCACACACACATATACGCACATATATTAATGTGTAAAATATTGAGTAGGCAGTGTGTGTTGTGCGTGTACGTAGGCATAGTGCAGTAGTAGTAGTTATTATTATGGGTTGGCTTTCCATCTCTCAATTCCTTTCTTCTTCTCTTCTTTGGCTCCCTTACCAATCCTTTCTCTTAATTACTCCACACCTTCCTCTCCCACCCTCCAAGAATTCCCTTCATTTCCACCCCCCCCTCCTATACGTACATACATGTGTATGCATATATCTTGTGTGGCGTTACTCTAGCTACACTTCCAAAAATGAAAACATGGCTTGTGCCTTGACAGATGCTGCAATTACTCCACATATGCTCAGAATCCACTCCCTAAACTTCATATCATTTTCCATATCAAAATCCCAGATATTCTTCTCTTTTCCTTTCCGTTTCTCTCTCATCACTTCTCTCTCATCCCACATGACTGCTTTCGACTATTTCCCCATCATCTCACCATAAATTTCTTGGTGGGTTATCGCGTTTCTTGATTATTACTATTCTAGTAAGGAAAAAAATTGGTTGTTGCTACAGTTGTATTATGGGAATAGCTGGTGATCTTGAATATACTAGTATTTATTGTGTACGGCAGTGCTACTGCTTTCATCTCTTCTGCTGAGGTGAGTGGATTCCCGGCCATGGAGTTCAGCAGCGGCGGCGGCGGAGGCGGCTCCAGCGGCGGCGACCCCCACGACGCCTCCGAGAGGAGGAAGAAGCGCTACCATCGACACACCGCCCACCAAATTCAGAGGCTTGAATCGTGAGATTTTCCCTTTTTTCCTCTTCTTCTCTCGCAAACTCCATTTCTGCAAGTTCAACCATCATGCACTTGCATCACCACGATAACAAAATGGGTATTTTAGTTGTTCGAGTATACTAATGAAAAAAAAGCATCAAGAAACTATTTTTTGGAGATGGGTATTTTAGTTGTTCGAGTATAGTAAGGAAAACAACATCAGGAAACGACTTTTTTGAAATGGGTATTTTAATGGTTCGATTATACTATGGAAAAAAAAAAAACAATTTTCTTGAAATGGGTATTTTAGTTGGTCGATTATACTACTGAAAAAAACAGCAAGAAACGATTTTTTTGAACTGGGTATTTTAATGGTTCGAGTATACTAGGAAAACACATCAAGAAACTTCTTTATGAAATGGGCATTTTAATGGTTCGAGTATACTAAGGAAAAAAGCATCATGAACGATTTTTTTAAAATTGGTATTTTAATGGTATGATTATACTAACGTTTGTGTGCGTGTGTGTTTGTTAGGATGTTCAAAGAGTGTGCACATCCAGATGAGAAGACAAGAAATCAGCTAAGCAGAGAATTAGGCCTTCATCCTCGGCAGATCAAATTTTGGTTCCAAAATAGAAGGACCCAAATGAAGGTTTCATTCATTTACTCAAAATATCAATACCACAATCTCAAATATTCGATCTTGCTATGATTACTACAACATGGAATTGTATGTCTCTTTTCCTCCTCAGGCACAGCATGAAAGAGCAGACAACTGCACACTAAGGGCAGACAACGACAGAATCCGCTGCGAAAACATCGCTATGAGAGAAGCCCTCAGAAACGTCATCTGCCCCTCCTGCGGCGGGCCTCCGGTCACCGAGGATTCCTACTTCGACGAGCAAAAGCTCCGTATGGAAAACGCCCAGTTAAAAGAAGAGGTCTTTTGCCACTCTCTTAGTCTCGTACTCATTTTTGTATTCTGATCATATAAACTAATCTTTTCTTTAACTTTTTGAAGCTGGACAGAGTTTCTAGCATTGCAGCTAAGTACATTGGCCGCCCTATTTCCCAGCTGCCGCCGGTGCAGCCAATTCATGTCTCTTCATTGGATTTGTCAATGGCTAGTTTTGGTGGGCATGGCATGTCTTGCCCTTCTCTTGATCTTGATCTCCTCCCTGGGAGCTCGTTGGGGCTGGCGGTGTTCCCTCCGATGAGCATCTCCGATGTTGACAAGTCCCTCATGGCTGAGGTGGCTGCCAGCGCAATGAATGAGCTGATCAGGCTGTTGCAGGGCAATGAGATGCTGTGGATCAAGTCTGCATCCGACGGCAGAGAGCTCCTCAATCTCGAAAGCTATGAGAGGGCGTTTCCGAGGCCTAATAGTCACTTGAAGAACCCTAGTGTTAGGACAGAAGCTTCGAGAAGCTCAGGAGTTGTGATCATGAATGACTTGGCTTTGGTTGATATGTTTGTTGATTCTGTGAGTTGGGTTTTCTGCTTTCTGTGAGATTAAGATTTTTGTTAATGATATATAGATTATTGATTTCTGTTTTGTTTGTATGGAAGAGTAAATGGGTGAAATTGTTTCCTGCGATTGTGTCAAGGGAGAGGACTATTGAAGTGATATCATCTGGGATGCTAGGGAGCCATAGTGGCTCATTACAACTGGTATTTATTTTCCGTGAGATTAAGATTTTTGATAATGATGTGTGTGTGTGTGTGTGTGTGTGTTTGTTTTTTTCAAACTTTGAAATATCACGTTGTGGCAGATGTACGCAGAGCTGCAGGTGCTCTCACCATTAGTCCCAACTAGGAAACTCTACTTCCTTCGCTTTGTTCAGCAGATTGAAGCAGAATCATGGGCTATTGTTGATGTCTCGTATGATATCCCCAATCAAGAAAGCCAATTCTCGTCTTCTTCGTATAAAGCTAACAAGCTCCCTTCCGGATGCTTGATACAGAAAATGCCTGATGGCTACTCGAAGGTTTACCCTAATCTTGAATTTTCTAGTGAAGTTCTGTCTGTGTATGTACTCCTTCTGGTTGCAGCTCGTGAATGATCATGAACCGTTGTTAGGTCACTTGGATCGAGCACTGGGAGGTCGAGGATAAATCCCCAGTCCACAGGCTATACAGGGACCTAATCCACAGTGGATTAGCCTTTGGAGCAGAGAGGTGGCTTTCAAATCTGCAGAGGATGTGTGAGAGAATTGCTTGCTTGATGGTGGCTGGAAATTCAGACCGTGAGCTTGGAGGTTTTTTACACTAATGTCCTAATCAAGCAAATTCATATATAATTTTGTGTTGTGTTTGTGTTGTCTAAGTGCAAAATTGTTTTTGTAGCCATTCCATCACCAGAAGGAACAAGAAGCATGATGAAGCTTGCGCAGAGAATGGTGAATAACTTGTGTGCAAGCATCAATCCTTCGAGTGGGCAGCATTTGACAACCCTAATCGGGTCAAACGAACTCGAGGTCCGGGCGACGCTCCACAGCAGCGCGGACCCCGGCCAGGCAAACCGCATGGTGCTCAGCGCCGCGGCCACTATATGGCTCCCTGTCTCCCCTCACAACGTCTTCAACTTCTTCAGGGACGAGCGGACCCGCCCTCAGGTAATCTTCAATGTAGATAGGGAGCGGAGTCAGAAATTTAGTTTAAGGGGGGCTTACTCAATGGTAGATAACTGTGAACTTGTGTGTACTGAACTTGTATCAATCATCTCTTAATTTATGTGTCTTTTTGTGTAGTGGGATGTTCTCTCAAATCAAAATCCAGTTCAAGAAGTTGCTCACATCGCCAACGGCTCTCACCCAGGGAACTGCATCTCTGTGCTCAGGGTAAATTAGGCCTTACATTAATTTCCAATTATCATAGATTATTAAGTACAAGGTTATATAAATGTATACATATTATAGTTTTAGGGGTTAGGTTATAGAAAAAACTTGATTTTCATAAAAATTATGCACCTAGCTATAAAAGTAACCACATCTAATTTATAAGTTTAGTGCAGTTATTGTATATATATTAAGTGCGAAGTTGGTAGCTTTTACGAAAAATTAGATTTTTATTTGATTGTAATTCATAGTTGGAGTTCTAAATGATTTTTAATCAACCAAAACAGGCCTTAAACACAAGCCAAAACAACATGTTGATACTCCAAGAAAGCTGCCTAGACTCATCTGGCTCACTAGTAGTCTACTGCCCCGTGGATCTTCCGTCGATTAACATAGCAATGAGCGGCGAGGACACGTCATTCATCCCCCTGCTGCCCTCGGGGTTCACAATCTCCCCCGATGGCAGCAGTGGGTCTGATCCCTTCCCATTGGGAGGGGGCAGCGACGGGGCCTCCACGAGCTCCAACGTGGACGCCAGGTCATCATCTGGGTCCCTCGTGACAGTGGTCTTCCAAATCCTAGTCAGCAACACGCCGACAGCGAGGATCAGCCCGGAGACCGTAAACACGGTCAACAACCTCATAAGCAACACCGTCCATCAGATCAAAGCAGCTATGAATTGCTCCTCGTCGTAAATTTCGGCCGTCCGAGTAAGCCTGGTTAGGGTTTGTTGGGACGGGAGATCAGAAGAGTGAGTGAGCTTGTGGAATGGAAAGTGGAAACCATTTTGAATGCTCCTTATTTTTTTGCTACTTACACTTTTTTTTTCCACTTTAATTTTTTTTTTTACTTGAAAAAAATAGGAGTCAAGAACGCACCGTTTCAGTGCTTTTCTTCAATTAGGGTTTGTTGAATTTTCCTATCCAAGTTGAGGGAAAGTCAGTATGGTTCGGGTATTGACTTCTATTAGTTTTCTTGAATTAGAGAAAAAGGATTTGTGTAGTAATTAATTTAATTTAGTGGCAATTGTTGAAGTAGAGATGTGTTGCATGTGTGTATGGATGGATTCTCATTTAATGAACAATGTGTTTCATGTGTGGTCCATGGATGTAGGAATTAAGACAGCCATGAGTTTACAAGTCATTGTGGGAGTGGGGGCAATAACATTGACAGACTGTGTGTAGATACATAGATATAGATAGATTAGATGGGATAGGTTGATTGTTACCATCAATATAACTAACTCCAATTCTTTAAAATGTGTGGTTTGAAAGTCGCATTTCCAAAGAGGGGGGAAGATCCTATCTTAGGTTTGGTGGTAGTACTCTCCACGGGTGGCGCTTTTAATGATCAATGGGGACGGGGTTTCGTTTAGTAAAGCTGGTCCTAGGCACTAGTTCGTGTAATATGATAATATATTACGAATTTTGTGTTTCATTGGATTTTGGATGTCGGAGAAACCCTAGGTATAGTAAAATAAAATAAAAAAATGAAAATGTTAAGTCTATAGTTTTCTGTAAGTATGTGAAGATTAATGAAAATGAAAAACAAAACAAAAGAGAAAAAATCATATATCGAGAGTTTTTTACTAGTTGCACCATATTGTTGGGGGTTGCTGGATTTAAGTAACTTATTTGATTTGTGTTTTTTTAATGTTTGGAATAATATGTAGTACGAAATGGGGTCACTTTACATTTCGTTATAAATTTTGTGCATGGATAGCATCTTATGTTATAAATTGTTTTTTAATACGGATCACTAATAAATGTCACACATATTGATAATAAAATATGAGATGCATGTCATAGTAGAATAATATTAGTGCAATTTTTTGTAAATGTTAGGAAACTGGGAACGCCCTTACAAGTCTAGCTATATATTGGACCTAGCCATGAAATAAATAAGTTAACTAGTAGTACCACCAAATGAAAGGAGAACATTTATCAAGTCTATATATTAGAATTTGGAAAGTCTCTATTTGCTCTGATCTAATACTTTAGATTATTAATTAGTCATGTTGATGATTCTAGTAGTCGATCTTACTATTTAATCTACCTCCATTCATAAGTTTTTGCCAAGACAGAAAATTAAAAATTAAATGAGATATTTATTGTATGTCGAATTGGATAAATATATGTATATTTGGATTCAAAATTATGAATAGTACTTGTGATAGTTATTAAATTATTCCTTTTTCTACTCTCAACAAACATATATATAACTATCTTTATATCAGTTCCTTCAACTATTGACAATTTCACAAGTTACTACATATATATGCCCACAAAGACTCTCCTTTAAGAATAATTAGAACGCTAAATGAATTGTAAAGTATATACTATTTAGAACATGCATGTGTCTTGTTTTTTGTACACTCATTTTTTTTTATCTCTAGTTTGTTTTTGTTTTTTTTTTTGTTTTTTTTTTTTTGAAAAATGTTTAATTCAACAAACCACTTGATAAGGGAGAGTGATCATAGAGAGAATTTCCATACTTAATATAAATCCTCATCTATCTATCTTGTTACAAAAACTAAAGAATCCAACCGTCTTTGGATTTACAAAACTATTTTGGAATGTAATTTTGTTGGTATTTTAGAATGTAACTTTGAGTATGTGTGTGAGAGAGAGAGAGGGAGATTGTACGCGGACCTACTTCTAGGCCCACACTCTTGCCTTTAGTATATAACACTATTAATAGGCATACTAATCAAATTATATGATCTCTCTATGTAAATAAATAATAATTTATAGGGGTTTAATTTGATGTTAATAACAACTTCAAATCGTCCTAACCAAGAAACCAATATTAACAAGGTGCAAAAAAATTCATGCTGCGTATTTGAACTATATATATACTATTATACTGTATATATCAAATATGCACACATTAATGTACGATACAATAAGTATTTTTGAAAATACATAATAAAGTTGGAAGTATGGGGTTGAAGGAAATGGCCTCTCTCGAAATGCTCAATCAAATGTATAATGTATCCACATCAAATTTGTGTTTGAAATTGATATATTTTTCTTCTTTGGTGGAGATCATTTTCATTGTGACATAAACACCAAAAGGCACTCTTGTAGTTTGCTATATTAGTCGAAATTGTGCGATTTATCTAATTAAAATCGGGCCCTTGTCATTTTCCATGTATTTGTGGTATCTCTTATGCCCACTTACACCAACTTATTTTGTGATTGAGAATGTTCGTCACACATCACAATTGAAAATGAACATGATCTATTGACATTTGACAATCGCTAGGAATAAATTTATTATGCCGCAATCATTTTAAATTATATATTTATATATCTCAGTATCTCATATACTTAGAGTAGTGTAATTGTTAAGGTAGCTTAATAATTTGGGGGGACGAATACAGAAAAAAAAAAAATATATATATATATATATATGACCTATTTTCAAAAGAAAATAATAAATGGAGAGTTAGTAGTAGGCAACTAATTAAGCATAGCTATTAAAGTTAATTATTTAGGGTATATTGTAATTCACATAGTATATGTGGGGTAAAAAGGTCCAATATCAAGTCTCTCATCTCACGCCACTTACAATATACTCCCTCCGTCCACTAAAAATAGTCTTATTTTTTCATTTTGGTCTGTCCACAAAAAATAGTCTCATTTCATTTATGGAAAATTTCTCACAACACAATACCCCTAAACATCAATTTATTTACAACTTATACCACTAGAACCCATCACTTTTTATCTCTCCAACCACTTTTTTTTCCTCTCTCTCCTACTTTATCAACCATTTTTTCACTCTCCAATCATTTTTTCTCCCTATCTCTCTTACTTTACCAATTGTGCATTAAAACTCGTGCCGTCCACCAATGAGACTATTTTTGGTGGACGGAGGGAGTATATATTATATGGAAGCTTTAGGGTGAGACTTACCCATATATACTTAATTAAGACTATATATTAACCACTAGATTAATAAATCAACGATTTAGATTGACCCTATGTTTGTATCAGCTTAGGCTTACACTTGTATCAGCAAAGGGTATAACCGTAAACAAAATCCCACGATTTAAGGAGAGATCCTTAAATCATGGGATTCGTCAATCTCACATATCTGTAAATAAATCTCACGATTTTATTCCCTAAATTATACCAAAACAACTATGATTATATAAAATAACGTATGCTAATATTTTATTCCATAATTTATACCAAAACAACGTATGCTGATATTATATACAAGTTATGCTGATTTATTTGTTGTATTATAGTGATATAAACAGTTTCTGCAAAACTTAACAAAATTCTATTATTTAAGGTATGCTGATATTATATACAAGGTATGCTGATTTATTTGTTGTGTTATACTAATATAAACAATTTATGCAAAACTTAACAAAATCTCATTATTTAAGGTATGCTGATATTATATACAAGTTATGCTTATTTATTTGTTGTATTATACTGATATAGACAGTTTCTGCAAAACTTAACAAAATCTCATTATTTAACGAAAACAAACAGCACGTCATTAATTAGTTAAATAATTCCTAAAATTACACAAAGCTGATATAACCGCAATGTTTGTGCTGACAATTTTACCATTTTCGTTTATATAATATATTAACTTTAATTACACGTGTCACAATATTAACAGTTGGATTATTTAATCTAACGATCTTTATCTAGTCTTAGTTATGCAATAAAATTATGTTTGGAAATGAACACAACTCTCTCTCTCTCTCTATATATATATCTATATATATATATATATATATATATATATATTAACTGTTCCATGGATCCAAAGTCCATGAATTTGTATTCCTTTGTATGCATTAATTAATTAACAATTCAACGTTAATTAATTAAATCCAATAACCTAATTTAGTCTATATATTTCAAAATTATATATGAAACTAATGAAAAATTAAACATCTAAAAAGAATTCGAAAAAACCACACTAATTGATATGCCGAATAACGATGATTATATATATCAAATCAAACGTCTAATTAAGAAAAACCGAAAGATCATACTAATATACCATATTGCAATGCACAAGATCTTATATTTCACAGTGTTCCTTTATATCCCCATATTCTTGAACATGGGCAATGTCTTTGCCATGTGCATCAGACCAGCTAACTTTTCCTCATTTCCACCATATATTGATGCAGATTTCTTGAGATTACCCTTGAGAGGATGAGCTTCAAATTCAACCCCTTCTGATGACTCCATGAAACCTCTCTCTCTACTTCTTCCTTCTTCAACATTATAAGCCCGTTTCGACTATCAATGTCGACGCTCCTTCCATCCCTACCGTTCTCCTATTCCCTATTATCAGAGTTTCTTGATGCCACATAACATGAGCACACTAGAGAGGTGCACCTATATATCATTAGTCGCCGCCGCCGCCAGGATCCATGATTCTTGATTTTTATTTTTTGAGATTGAAATAATAAATCCCTTTGCTTAATATTTTGTGGCCTTGGTCGTGGTTTAGATGATGTGGGATATGGGAAATGAAAGGGTTTTTGAAGCATCTTTATATATATATATATCTTGAGCATGCATGGTTTGCAGTTTTGCTTCACAATTAAGATAATTAGTGTTCTATCCATGTGATGCACAAACTTTTAAAATGCTTCATTATTTGATCATTTTGAGTAAATTATTTCGTATGAAGAATTTTTTTTATATAGATGATAATAATCATAGATGTGCATATTAATAATTTAGATTAAATTTTGATAGATGTGCATAACAACAATTGAAAACATATTTATGAGAACGAAATGCAGCTCAATTTGTAAGATTTTTCTTCTTTATGAGCAAGTTAGAGATTCGAGTTACCTCCACCGTTTAACAATTTGTGTGTGATGAGTGAAGGAGTCTCAAGAAATATATATGTTTAGGGTGATTGGTATAGTTGCATGATATATAAGTGAAATTATATTTATGTCTATTTCTATCTCTATGATTAGCATATCTTTTCATCAAAATTCGTTGTTTCAAATGAAGTCTCTATTCCTATACATGTAAGAATAAGAATTCCATCTACAACTCATGAATTTCTTATTCTATTGAATTAAAATAAATATTATAATACATTTATATATAATTATTGTGTAATACTATTTTTATTGTTATAGATTTATAAACACACATAAAATGATATGAACCTCACAACCTATTGCATGGTGCGATGACATATGAACGAAATAGTTATTCTCATACTTATTTCTATTCTTATTAATAATATCGTGGACATAAAACATATTGTGACTATTACGTTTAGATATCCTCCAATTAGGCACGCCTTATCTATTCCATATTCTATATCAGACAACCTTCGTAAGAGTTCCCATGAGAATATCATTTTTTTTCCACCGTGGGGTTCCCGTAGAAACCAGTACATCTCCATTCCTCCCATTTCCTTTCAAACCGTTGTTTTTAATTTTTTTTTTCCGTTATTAATGGGTTTTTTTCCAATTATTTTATATAATCGTTGGGGATCAATTTCTCATATCTCATTCCAATTTATCCATTTTTCTTCCAATTCATCCATTTCTATTCCAATTCATCCATTTCTTCACACTAAAAATTATGAATTTCAGCTCAAACAATCTCAACTCATTCAATCTCGATCCAAAAATCAATGAAGAATTCATACAATATCTGTAAATCGACCTAAACAATCCCAACTCATTCAATTTTGAAAATTCTCAATCTTATCAAACTCTGGTCACGAGGTCCAATTCCAGGTTCTCGGGGATCAACGTCGACGACGACAACAATGAAGAGGTGGAAGGATCCAATCCGGTCAAATACGAAATTAAGTATCCACTGAAGGAAACAAAAGTAGTGGCACGCCTCTTCGTTGGTGCCTCCGAAGATCTGCTTATCGGCAACCAACAAACAAAGAAAGTTTCATGTGATAAAATCCCACATGGATACAACAATAGGGACAATCATGATGTGGCAATCATGCAGTATTTCGACCATCTCTGAAAGCACTGGAACCGGGTGTTGAAAGATATTTCCAAATTCATCGGCTACTTCAACAATTTGCAAAAAATATAGTCGAGTGGCTCAAGTGGGATTGATATTCGAAGAGAGGCACTCAAATCGTTTTATAAGGATCATAATAAGGCTTTCAAGTGCGAGGAGGTGTGAGAGAGTGTTAAGGACCACCCGGAGTTCTACGACAATACCGAATGTGGTCCGGAAAAACGAAAGTCTCCGCCGATGACCAATACTCAAACAGCTTGGACACTGAAGATGTCACGTCTCCCAATATATATGGAAATATTCACGCAAAGCCGACGCCGAGTGGGAGCCGTCTGATGGGTCAAAAGCGGCAAAGAAGAAAGCGAATTGGAAGACGACGACGAGTAGTGGAATCGCGTGTTTGGATTATTTTACCAAAGGTGGCCGAAAAATTGATACGGTAGATCCCGCAATGATGATCAACATGTACTGCAAAACGTTGTCCAAAGACACGTCAATGATGAGCGATGCGCAATTGCAAAAACACAACTTTGTCGATACACGTGGATGACAATTATAATTTATGTGATTTGTGATTTTTTTATTTATTTCAATCATGTCATTTTTTTTGATTGTGTAACTTTTTATTTCGACTATTTAATTTTTAAAATATCACAATTCAAAATTAGAGATTAATATACAATTAGGATGAATTAAAAATATAAGTGGTGGGACCATAACTAATTAATGTATGGTATGATTTGTGGATTGATTGTTGCTGATGATTGTGGTAATGCATGAAAAGCTGACGTAACACGTGAATGATTAAAGTGTGGTATGGTTGGTGGTTCATTGTTGTGGATGCCCTTAGGCAGCTCAAATTCGTCTGCATTAGCTTCTTCACTTTTATACTTTGACTTATTCATCATACACAAATTCGTTTGTTGTTCAAACTCGAATCAACAAGTTTGATTTTCGACACAATTTCGCTAGTTAACTCATGAACAAACATTTTTAGCCAATTTGAATATATAAAATTATTAATTTAATATATATTGTAATGTGATTAGTAGTAAGTATACCAGTTATCCTTTTAACCTTATTTTGTTATAAAATATTTAACTAAATTTTAATAAATTATATTTTTGAAGAAAAATATTTTTTTTAAGAAAATGGTATATCCTTCAATATAAACATGCTTTAAAAAGCTTATTTAGATCATGAGCCTTATATATATTTGATAAATTAAGTTTGAGCGCAACTTGATAATTAGCTAAAAGATTGACAATACTTAGATAGTTAGATTGGACCGAGTACACTCCATATTGTCATTCATGTAACTCATCAATTCGCTACACTTTAGTGACTATAGTGTTTTAAGGGTAAGGGAAAGTGAAGGTGAACTAGTGTCAATGACAAATTGCAGTTAAGGTATGTTGCTTTAATTTATGCATTCAAAATGTTTTGTGGTCTTGTTATCCTAGATGCACTGATCTGCTGTGCGAATTACAAGAATTATAATTCACCATGGTTTTATTACGATGTTCCAGTCGTGTAGATATGATAAATATTCCAATTTCTTTATTTATAGTATGATATTTGAATAAATAAATTACTTCTGAGTCGGGATATCTTACGTTTAGATGTTGATGTTTCTGTTCACTATTTTGCGCAACCATTATTGCAGTTGTTGCGCAAAGAACTAGTTAAACTGTGACGATTCTTCTCGTCGAGCTCCACGATATGATCCTTGAAAACGATTATGGACCAATTATGCTTTTCTGGAATTCTCTTCTCACTATACATATGGAGGCATTGACTCGTTGTGTGATGATATTTACACGGTTATCATGCACAAAATAAGTATGTGGTGTTCGATTTCTACCATGATCGTAGGGATATCAATCGGATCAACCCATCGGGTTTTAGGTTAGCCCTACTCGAGTTGCAGGCTAATCGGGTTGAAATTTTATCAGATTTGAAATTTCCAACCCTAACCCTAAACATTCGGGTTTCGGGCTAACTCAGTGGGCTAATAGGGCTAAAAACTATCGATGAAACAAATGAGTGATACATGATATCTAATGGTTAATGAGGAATGTAAAATATTTAATTAGATGAATTTTGGAATATATACTTAAACTCAGATACTATTAAATACTATTAGTATAAAAGTTAAACAATTGACATGAGGTGAGAATGGCATTTGGTTAATCTTAAGTTGCTTAATAATTTAATATATAAGAACAAGTTATGATAGATCTTGATACGTGAAAACATCATTTAAACTTTTTAAATTTAAAATGAAGTATAAACACATTTTGATAAATTTTAAAGCATGTTCTAAAATTCAAAATATTTCTTATAGTATATTTGAATTTTTCAATTTATTTATTTATTATTATTATATAATATTAGTAAAAATCTAATACATATACTCATTAAATATAAATTGATGATTAATTTTATATTATTTTTATGTAGTTATATATTTTATAAAAATTATCATAAAAGTGTCGAACCAGTCGCAAACAAGCTGAAAGAATAGTGTCGTATTAACCTACTAGGCATACCCATTAAATTTCGGATCAGTCCTATTCGGATTGCGGGCTACTCGGGTGTACATGCTCATAAAGGACTATTTTGATATAATGACTTGAAAGTTGCATTTCCGTGATTTGCATTAAATTATTACTTTATTCCTAAAAAAATTACTTTACGGAGCTTTTAGTATATATTAATTTTGAAAAAGGCCATTTTTGATCCAAGAAAACGACCATAATTGGAGACATAATTACGTATTAACCCAATTTTTTTACTAGTGCTATCTATAGACACTTGATCATAAATGTATTTTAATTTTGTGTTTGTATAATTCAATTGAGTTATTTATTTATTTTTTTGTTTTTGTATATCATTCTTTTTTACAGAAAAGACAAACAACTGTTCCTATTCCCAAGCAGCCAACCCGAAGCCATCGTCTTCTCCACCGTGGCGCCACCGCCGACTGCCTCCGCCGCCCCTTATCCCAACCGTCATCCACTCTGCCGCCAACGACTTTCGGTTCCGCCCACAGCCTCCACGTCGCTCAGTATCGCCACCCTCCTCTCCTTCATTCTTCACAAGTTTATTGGAAGCTTATTCAGAATTTTAAGCGGCCACAATAAAAATTTCAACAAAAATGATACGGTATGGAGTTCTTCTTTCGTTTTAGGTAAACATTAAAAAAAAACTCCGTACAATTACTCATATTTCAAATTATGCTTTTGAATTTTGTTGTTTCGTGTTGTGTGAATTGAGCTGTAATTGGATGAAAATTAATTGCGGTAGTATATATATTTACAGATTTTTGCCTTATTACTGTAGTCTGTATGCGTGAATGGAATTCTGCTAAAGTTCAGCTTATAATTGTAAAACAGAAGCCTATGTTTTGGTGCGGATTTGCATCTTTGATAAAGGAATTGTCAGTTGGTTTTACAAATTACTAGGTTTGCACTTTTCAGGTTGGAGCTTCATCGATTGTTCTTTGACGCTTGCTTATATATCTATTTGGTATACACGCTCTTTGTCAAATTTAATCTGTCATATTGATAATCCATTTCGTCAGAATATGAAGAAAAGAGAGAATTATCTGATGTGATTTAAGAATTTATAGAGAGAAGAAAGGAATTCAGAAAGAGATAGAGAGACAAGAGAAATGGGAGTGAAGTTGCACTATTCATTTATTACGTAACATTTGCACCTAATTGCTGCTAAGTTGACACTGTTGACTAAATCCAATTGTCTTTCTTTGGAGTTGCTTCTCCTTAAAAACCATTATTTGCATTCCCGTCTTGCCTATTGTGATAGATTTCTCTTCCCTTTGCCTTTTCTATTCATTAAATTAATTGGTCTAGAGGTGAAACTATTTTCGATCATAAATGTGGACACTGATGGACTGTTTTCATGTTCCGTTAATGGTGTGTTGTCCCGATAAAAGTATCTCAAGAATCTTTTTTTTTGTTTGGTTGTGCTTATGACTTTACATTGTGAAGTGTACATTAAGATTGAGGTTATTCTTGTCGGTCTGCTGGACTTTCATTACTCTGTAATATATGACTATAAAAATGAAGTATATTTTTTGTTAATTTTGAAGCAGGACAAGTACAAGACAATGTGCTTTTCGCAGGCATGCCTGGAAATCGGCAAAGAGAATGTTATGTAGTGGTGCAGAAGCCAAGTTACCTGCTGTATTCATTGAACAAGTTAGTAGTAATTGTAGTATAGTGAATTTTATATATAAGTACTGTGTCCTGTCTTTTTTATTTGTTTGGCAGTTATGGAGCTATTTTTATTAGGTGCTATTTTTGGTACTTTGCATCTTTACATTCGTTACTTTGGTATTTTTCTTGCTATTTAGTGTTTGCTTCATTTTCGTGATGATGAAACCTTGTCCATCTATCATATCTGCCTTTTCTTTTCAGGAGCTTTGGGATATGTTCATAGTTTTACTCTCGGACTTCCTTTTTATATCCCTTGAGACTGATATATTGGTCGTGAATTAGAAACGTTCTGTTAATTTGCTCCACCTAAAGAAAAATAATACAGTCCTAGAGATATTAAATACTCTATTTCCTGATTTTATGCAACAATATAAGAAAATTTGTGGAATAGAATGCAAATGAGTTTGTCTTGACTGAAAATGGAAGAATTATGAATAGTAAGATACTTAAGTAGGGGGAAGGGATTTGCAACGTTTAGCTCTTGAAGCCAGTAGTGAACCCTCTAAATATAACCAAAGAAACAGAATAAGAGAAGTGTATGCCTAAAGCAGAGTGATTAATGCTGGATGTAGGATAATTCTGATGTTCTTCTGGCATCTATCAGGTCCTGAATAATCAGGAGCTAAACTTTATTTTTTCCTGATGTTCTGCATGATAATTTGTCTCCTATTTTTTTTTTTGTTATTATACCTAGGGATCAGCAGACAAACAAAGATCTGAAAGTAATCTTCCCGTGCACGATGTTGCTATTGTTGGAGGTGGCATGGTTGGTATGGCTCTGGCTTGCTCTTTAGGTGAGTGTTTTTTTCTTATTACATTGTGGAAAAATTTACCAAATTCCACTTATTTCAAGAACCTAATATAACATTTTCTTTGATGATATATCTATATTTCAAGTTAAATTGTTGGATCTTCTGCTAAATCAGCGACTTGGATACTGTAACTTTTCTCATTGCCTGCAAAATCATGTAGTTGACCTTTTGCCAAAGACCGACCTACACGTGCATGAGAAATAGAATGATAGAAATCTCTGTACATGTGGGATGACACTTAAAGATATTCTGCCTTAAACTTCTTTATCCTCTCTGCACTGTGACACAATGTACAAAAACATAAATTACAAAAATACTTTCTTGCTTAATCTTGACAGGCAAAAAACTAACCTTTATACTTTATCGTAATCGGGAAACACTAAGATTAATGTAATCTGCTTGCAGCAAAACTACCATTGACAAACCATCTAAATGTTGCCATCATTGATAGCAATCCAGCACTACAAAGTGGTCAATCTATCAAGAAAGTGGGCCCCCCAGATCCGAGAGTTAGTACTGTCACTCCAGCAACTAGAGCTCTCTTTAAAGGTAGTACTTCTTGCATTATGGACATTTGAACATTTCGTTCTTTAATTTGAAGAAGAACTGCTGTCTGAAGCATTTGTTCAAACCCTTGTTCAAGCTTTATATTGGTGCTTCTAAAGTATTAGACACTCTGAAGACATATTGGATAGCCTTGAGCTCCAGGAGAGTTTGAGGTGGACTCCAAAACTCATGGCTTAAAATTTAGTTTGTTAATGTATTTCTAATTTTTTTTTTCCTTGTATACTTCTACAACTGAGGTCACTGAACCTTTTCTGTGCTGACTATGTCTCTCCTTATAGTTGTAATATTTATAGAATTTCTGTTAAAAGCCATTAACCAAATGGGGGTGCATTACTGGTTAATATGAGTAGATACGCTTAATTTCGTGGATTATACAAGCATGATAACTCTTCATCCATACCTTTTAGATGTCGGTGCCTGGAAATATGTGGAAGAGCATAGGCATGCTTACTTTGATAAGATGCAGGTAACAATACTTGAAAGCCTGTGATTTTTTGGGTATAATTTGTTTTTACCTATCAGTAATATATTCTGCTTTATAACTTGTTGCAGCTTCTTTTCTTGATTATTTTACCTACTGTCAACCCTGTTTCAGCTTCACCCGGAAAGAAAGATATGAAAATAATGCTGAGTGATTAAATTTGTTTAGCCGACATTTATCTCAAGATAAAATTTTGAATGCTATTTACTTCAGTAAAGACTAACACCATAACCCATGTTATTGTCAGAAAGAAACCATTTTTTATTTAGGGATAAATGCCATTTCAACCATAACTTTGCGTTGACTTCTGGTCAATCCCATAACTTTTGAAACCGGTAAATAAAATCATAACTTTTCATGTTATCTCAATTGTCCCACGAATCGAAATTTTTGTGAAGTTGATGGTGATGTGGCAGCCGGAATTTCTGACGTGGACAAAACGTTTGTTCTTCAAAACGACGTCGTCAAGGCTCATTGAAAGGATAAATGCAATTTAAATCATAATTTTTTCGTTGACTTCTGAGCTATCTCATAACTTTTGAAATTGGAACATAAAATTATAACTTTTGAAGTGTTTGTGAACTAAACTTTAAGGCTTTTTTCTTAATTTCATTTTTTTGTTCGATTTCGCGTTGGATATTTGGGGATTGGGGTATTATCTTCGAATTGGGTATTTGGGAGATCAGGGTATTCTTCTTTAAATTCGCAGCAGCGACATGGAGGCCGGCTTCGCGAAGCTGCAAGGCAATTACGAACATTAGCTGCAATTTTAAGAAATCGTCTGTGGACGTCGAACTCTCGTCTCTTGGCGGCAAGATGAACACCAACTACCATCACGCCCGCATCTTCAACGACTTCCAACGCCTCCGCTTTGCACTCGAGGTGCTCGGCGAGAATGGCTGCTTCGTCGAACGCGTCATCCACCAGGCCGTGAATTTTCCAACTCGAGGCCCGGTGCAGCAGTATCCTCTAGCGGCGTGATTGGAGAGATAGAGAGAGGCAGTGGAGAGGAAAGTTGGAGAGACGGGACTAAGGTTGGGTGGGGGAGGGTTTTGAAAAAAAAAAGAAAAAAAAACTTTATTTTACGGAATCGAAGTCGTTTTGAGCATCACCAAACAACGTCGTTTTGTTACAGGATGTTTTGTCCACGTTGGAACCAAACAATGTCGTTTTGTTTATAGGATGTTTTGTCCACGTTGGAAATTCCGGCTGACATATAACTATCGATATCACCGAAATTTGCACGGGTGTAACAATGGAGAAATATAGTGAAGTCATGATTTTATTAGCAGGATTTATAAGTTATGGGATTAACTAGAAGTTAAGACAAAGTTATGATTTATATGAGAATTATCTTTTAAAAATAATACACATAAGCGCCACATCATTAAAATAAATATGCGTAAGCGTCGGAAAATATCGCCGTGGGACAATTGAGAAAATATGAAAAATTATGATTTTATTTTCCGGTTTCAAAAGTTATGGAATTGTCCATAAGTCAACACAAAATTATGACTTAAATAACAATTATCCATTCTATTTATTGTTCAAATATCACTGTTCCCACCCTCAAGTCTAGCCATTGGACTTGGTAGTGAGAGGTTATTTTTCTAAAGAACCTCTCCTGCGTATTAAAGCATGTATCAGCTTGACTTTGCAAACTATACTGTAAATGTTTTATAGTATACAAATATATGTTCATATATAGTTATAGTACAGTTGAAATGACAAGCATATGATTGAATTACTTTACACTTATGCATTTCCTTTCTGAGTGGGTTATGATAGGTGGTGTGGTGGCACTCTCTAACATAAGAAATTAGCCGGAAATGAATTTGCTGCTGCAATTAAACACACAAATTTTGGTAACCTTTTTTATTTGTTCTTGTGATGATGTATTGAAACAGAATAATCTCTATTTGAACAATCTCAACTTGCTGTCCCTGTCAGACCTGGAATGATTTTCTTCTGTGCTTGATAGTTTATTCTTATTTAGGTTGTAATAGGCTAATAGCTATTGTCATTTTGTTTTTAATGTTCATAAACTACTCTGTAGCCTGTATATATAAATAGGTTCTGCACTGTTTTACAACAACATATATCTGAATTTTTTGTGTCCTTGCAGGTTTGGGATTATACTGGTCTGGGCCACACAAGGTACCTTGCAAGAGATGTGAACAAAGAAGTACTAGGGTAAGAGTGAATTCTGCACTTTGATTCTGTCTTGCAGATTATACTTATTGGGACTTAATTGTAGGTGTGTGGTGGAGAATAAAGTGCTTCATAAATCTCTGTTATCATGTTTCCAGGTACTTAGATCCTAGACTAGTTGCATTTTTGTTTCTAGAAGGAAGTCTAGTCGAACAAGTCTTCTATCCAATTGTTTTTTCCCGCCGGAGGATGCAAAATTTAAGTTTCTGTATGAAATTTTGAGAAAAAAATAGGTTGTAATTGAAGAATAAAAGTAAAATAACCATTGTGTCATTCTTGTTTTATTATTTAGCAAACAAAGCTTAATTTCTGATTGATATTTTCCTCTTCATCATTCTATATATTACATACCTGTCTAATCTTCCCTTTCTGCTTTTGAGCTAGCATTTCATATTCTGGTGTGCTTGAAGTTTGAACACTCTCAATGTCTTAATTATCTTGTTATCTATCCTAACTAATCAAATGTTTCTCAACAAGGTGTTACCTTTTGTTAATTGGTGTTCATTCCCCATAGTTTATAGCAACTCCAATAATATCTAATGATCTGTTTGATTGGTGGTCATTTGAATTTTTGCCAGTTGACATGATATTTTAACTGAGATTGGAGTTTATTCTGTTAAATTCATTGGTCTATCCTTTGGGTGGATGGCTGGCACGATTTTGCTCACTATGTACACTTTTTTTGACTGATAATAATTATATTCTTTAATTTTCTATCACCCCCTGGCCCCAATGAAAAGAAAGAAAATATAGAAGAAGGTTTTGTTTCTTTCTCCGTATACTGGTTTGAATTGATTGACTAATAGGTCTTTGTTGCTTTTACATGTTTTGTATTTTTATTAAGGTCCCAATTACTTTTTGATCACATGTATCCTGTCACCCGATTATATGTGTTGATAATTTATTACTCAAGTGCGAGGTGTGTGCTGGATACTAAAATTTTGTTGTCATATTGTTTACTGTTTTGAGGAAGACTCGTCATTTGGTGTCATATATTCCACGGTTTAATTATCTTTATAAACTTAACATGGAGATTGTACTGAATGATGTAATCATTTTTGGTTGACGGTTACTGTGTGATAGGATTCAGGTTCCCAGCATAAAATATATCCTCTCAGATTAAGCTCAATGCGCTTGGAACCAGCTTCTGCATCAAGCCCTCATGGATCTTTAGCAAAACTGGAACTGAGTGATGGGAATAGCTTGTACGCAAAACTAGTGGTAAATTTGCTGTATAGTCGATGTAAAAAAAAAGTGCTTGTCTTGCATAAAAAAAATGATACCTCTATTCTTGATATGCTCATGAGCTGTCAAATAAGAATTGTGCTATTCTTATTCTCATAGCTTTTCTTCATGGTGCTTACTTCAGGTCGGAGCGGATGGGTCCAAGTCACGTGTCAAGGAGTTAGCTGGAATAAGTTCAACTGGATGGAAGTATTCTCAAAATGCAATTATATGTACCGTGGAGCATATGGAGGAAAACCGATGTGCTTGGCAAAGATTTCTCCCTAACGGTCCAATTGCCCTTCTCCCAGTAGGCAACAAGTTCAGCAATATTGTTTGGACAATGGACCCCGAGGAGTCGTTGAATCGCAAATCAATGTCTGAGGTTGATTTTGTGAAAGAAGTAAACCGAGCTCTGGACAATGGCTATGGTCCTCGTCCAGAATCTCAATCATTTGGGGGTCCATCTGTGTTCTCTTGGCTAACTGCCAAAAAGGCAGTATCAGCCTATGAATTCTTTGAAATCCCACCAACAATCACCAAACTAGCCTCTGAAAGAGTGGTGTTCCCCTTGTCTCTTATGCATGCAAACTCTTATGCAACGAAACGTGTTGTTCTTATTGGTGATGCTGCACATACTGTTCATCCTTTGGCCGGTCAAGGAGTTAATATGGGATTCGGAGATGTGTTCTCTCTCTCAAACGTTATTGCTGAAGGCATTGCAATTGGATCCGATATCGGTGAGGTAAGCCCATATTCTTACTCAGTTCCAAACTTCCAACTCCTGAGATGAGACTTTGTCCGATGGCATGAATTTGGTACATATGTGTTTGCTTCACTATACTTTGCCCGTTTGAGACCATATTTTGATCGGTGGGGATGCCACCTAATTAAAAATGGTTGTTGATCTAGAAATTGGTGAAGGCCTGAAAATCCAGTTTGAGGGATGGAAAATCACTTCATACGTGCTCAAGCAAGCGCTTAGAATGATTCCACTCATTATTCATGAGCTATTTTGTGATTCTGCTTGGCTTTCTAATGCCACATATGTTCACTCAGGTGTCGTTGCTGAGAAGATACGAATCGGATAGGAAAACTGCAAACTTAACAATGATGGCGATCCTAGACGGCTTTCAGAAGGCGTATTCTGTTGATTTGGGACCATTCAACGTATTGCGGGCCGCTGCGTTCCAAGGAGTTCAGCATCTTTCACCGCTGAAGAGAAACATCATATCTTACGCCTCAGGGGAGCAGAGATTTCCACTTTTTTCATGACCTTTTCATGTTTCAACTAAATCTTTTAGATCGTTCTTTGCTTCTGTGTAGTTAATAAGAACCTCTGTACCTTCACTTTGTTGGGGCTATGTCGATTGGTTAGGATAATATTTATTTAATTATCGGTCAGATATATATTTCAAGCTTACCCATTTATCATACATCCAAGATTAGGGAAACAGACACTGATATACTATAATTATTTAATGATGTTTGATTCTCATTTGAAAGATTTAGGGTTTGTTTGGTATCACGGAATTGAAGGTTTGGATTTGAAATTCGAGCTTTCAATTTCAAATCAATTGTTTGGTATTATAAAATATTGGGATTTGAAATTAAATTCCAATTCCAAATCTACCTAAATACAAAAATTTGAATTCTATAGCTAAAGTAAGATTTGAAAATTCAAATAATTATAAAATTAAGTACATCTGAAATGCACACATTACACATAGAACATTCACAATACACATTATATACTGCACACACTCATACACACTGCGTACAAATACACACTACACATAGTGCACACAATACACATGCTACACACACTATACACACTACACACACACACTGCACCAATTACACATACTGCACACAATACACACACAACAAACACACAAAACATACGACAACATCGCACACACACATTGTATTGTGCACATACTTAGCACACAATACACACAATGCGTGCACACAATACACACAATGGACACATGCACACACACGACACACACAACACACGACAACCAAAATTACACACACAACACACACGACAACATCGCACATACAATACACACTGCACATATAATAAGAATAAGTATCAGTATCAGTATAAATATAAGGACGTAGCTATCATGACAAAGGAAACACTCCTTTTATTAAATTTTATTTAACAGTCAGAAACAATTAATGTTTACCCACTGCCCCGTTTTTAAAGGATTACTTAAGTTTTTATTCTCTCAAAACACCAATTGTTTACACATAGTTACAATTTTGTATTCCCCTATGGGCAGAGAATACGACAGATATGAATGCATAATATATGTATTGAGATTAGATTTCAAAATTAAAAAGTATTGGGCGGCAGTGAGTGAATAATCAATAAAGTGGGCTACAGTTGATGTTGGTTGCTCTATTAATACAATTTGACTAAAGATAAATACTATACATACAATGGTTGTGCTGGAAAATTTGTCCGTTTTGGTAATTGATCAATGATTATTGTATTTCGACAAAAATTAAAATTAAAATTACATTAGATTAGATATACAGGCCTTTCTATTATTGTTTTTTATTATATGTTTTTTATAACAATACTCTACGCCAGTTTCTTATCTAGCTAATTCGATAATAGCACGATTTAAAATGATTCCATAAGGTTAGGGCATTATAAATTTTATATTTGCTTTTTTTTTTTAATTGAAGAGGAAGAAGACATTAACATAATCTTCTCGTGAGTTTAATCTAATTTAAAGTTAAGTTGGAACAATGCAAATATGTTAAGGTCTCTAGATGAAAAGCAAGCTATTTACGGTGACGGATTTATGGCTCTATTTTAGGGGTCGCTTAGGTGGAGTGGTATTTTTGTGACCAAATATCTCAAGTTTTAATTCTAACAATATCTTATAAGTCAAGCTTGTTGCATTAAATTTTTTAGTATATATGTTTTACTTTTTTTTGTGAGGTTTGTAAACTTTTGTATAGAAGCAAAACTTATTGAATGAAAAACCAAAATCGAATTATATAGGGAACAAAAGCTTGGTAAATTTCCATCATATATTATTGTACGAAGTTGTAAATTTTAATGATTTGGATAATTTAGTGTAACATTGTTAAATGTAACATATTGATAAAAATAGGGGTACCTGTAGACCAGTATTTGACTGAAATTAAAATTACTCATTCGTTCTTCTTGTTCTTCTTTGACTGATGACTATGAAAAATCTCGTTGAATAGTTAGACATATTAGTCAAATACTGAAATTAAAATTACTCATTTGCACGTTGGTACAATTTTTACCGAAAAATATAAATAAATCAAACTTGTTCTACTTTAATTTCTCAGAGTGAAGCACTGTCGTCTTTAGTGACATTTCAAACAATGAAAGCGCATTTAAATAATTGAGATCTACTTTAGTTTATTATGCAGTCGAAATTGAATCTAAGAAACATAACATCAGCAGCTCATGTGCATATATGTTGATACTAAATATTAATTAAAAATCCGTCACGGGAGGAATTTTGCAGTGCATTATTTATCTAAATGCATTTTGTATGCCACTAGGACATCAACAACATAGATTGAGTCATTAACTTCTCTTACACGATTTATAGGCCTCACATCAATTTTTTCATTAAAATTTTTATATCTGTAATAGAGGTTGAGCCTATAATTTCTTTTACACTATTCATCTTTTGTTTTTTTGTTTTTATTCTATCATAATTCATATAATCTTCAATTTCATAATTTAAATATAAATTTCATTAAAATAAATCAAATAATATAATTAAAATTCTATAATTATATTATTGGAATCCAAAAAGTTACATAATTTAAATTCCAATTTTACATTATTCAAAGTAGAAAAATTACATAATACAAATCTTAAAATTACATTATTACATTATTGCAAAAAAACCAAAAAAAATAAATAAAAAAATCGAACAAAACAAAAAAAAAAAAATCGGGAAAAAATGAAAAAGAATAACGGGAAAAAATAAATTTGGACTTAGTAGGTTTCAAACCCAAATGAGAGGTGTGAAAAATGTCTCTTTTGTCATTAGGCCAAGACTTCTTGTATGTATTAAATCAAATCACTAAGCTATATAATAAAACTAATAAAATCAAAAAGTAAAAAAATAAAGAAAAATACACCTATCTCGTCAGCACACATCAGCGGCTTGCAAGCCCCCACTGCAGGCAGAGCCGACGGCTTACCGCTCTGCAGCAGTGGTAAGTGAACGACAATCACGAGAGGCTCACACAAAGGGCCGCCCTTACCCGCGCGCTTAATTAGTAGCAGAAGCTATTAGTGCCTGAATAAGGGAAATTAATTGCAAATCCATTAACACTGGAAGTTGCATTTCCATTCTTTTATTTATTTAGACAAAATAATAGAATATTTCATTACATTTCTTATAGTTATTAGAAACATATCTCTCGGTTTGAATTAGAAAAATAACTAAAATTTCCGATTTTACACTCCACACCTACAGTTTAAGATAATTTTCCCCCAGTTGCAACGAAAACTGATACCAAGAAAATATCTATAATATAAAAATATATCACTTTTTTTTAAAAAAAACTTTTGAAAAAAAATTCCCTTCCATTGAAGAAACTGCAGAAGCTGTAACTTTTCTTGGTCTATTAGCTACTTACGAAAGCAATTATTTTTTCAAAAGTTATAGGGCTATTCTATTAATTAGAAGACTAGATAAGCTGTAACTTTTCTTGGTCTAGTTATAAAAGCAAATTAGTTCAAAACTAAAAGGGTTATTCTATTTAATTATACATATTATTTAAAAAATGCAGGCTGTAAATTTTTTTGGTCATGCTTCAACTTTCATACGTTTAGTTGGACACGTTTCTAGACAGTAGTTGGGTAGAATTGAAATTGTAGTATTCTTAATCCTAATTATTCTTCTTAAATTACTGATTAGTTGACAAGATTGTGTTCTTGGATTCCTCGAATTTATCACAGATCCATTTTATCAGCCTCAACTTGAGTGTTCATCCCAAACACAAAGTAACATTATTTTATCCACATTAATAAGTAGTCACATATCATTTCTAATTGTCAATCATATTCTTTGACACTGGAAATTATTTCAGGATAAATTGACACATTCAATTCATTGAGCTTGCATAATTTATTTGACTAAAATTGTCTTGGAAAAAGCCATATTATCAGACTAAAGCAGTATATTTTTCGTTATTGTGTCACAACTCACAACCCAACTAAGAATTTCATTTATGCAATTTTTTTAATTAACGGTTAATGTTTGAATTATTCTATATCTATATATGATCTAATAAGAAGTTACTACTTGAAATTTGATTAGAATTACGTTTTTCATTTTCCAAGTTTATCCTGTTATAAATTGATAGCCAGGTATATTATTCTTACAAGAGTAATTGAAGTTTGAATAAAAATATAGTATAGCATGTAAACATTAAATTTAAAACTTGTGTCTCTGTCGACTCGAATTTGAGACATTTGACTTCAGACATTAACCACTGCACCACTTAGCCAACGCACACATGATATAGTATTTTACTATTTTACATGTAATCTTCGGTATTTTTCGTGAATCAACAGACTTTATACATTTCTTGATGAGCTGGAGAAGAACTTGTAAGTCATGTACTGTAAAGATTAATATACAGAATCCTAATCCTAATATCTTACATTCTTTCAAGTCAAAAAATTCGAGTTGAATGTCTACGTAGCATCTATACATCCATATCATTATATACATTAAATAGTTCTACCCAAATATGAAATACATATGTAGATCTTTCCTGCCCCATTAGGCCAAAGGATATTTATTTTATAAAAAACTAAATTTAATTTGTTTTAAAATCAACTGAATGACATGTTTAGGTAGGTAACTGACAAAGTTTGAGGGAAAATCGAATTTTCAAAGCCAAATTTGCACGAGGGCAATTTGTCTTCAGAGTCACATTATGTATTCTAGTCAAAGAAACGTATATTTCTAAGCAGAGAGCGGCGAACCATAATTAAGATTTATTAATTCATAACTAGAGTTTTGCAGACAACATAATTAGAGTTTATTAATCTATAATTAAGTTTACTAACCCACAATCAAGTATTTATTCCGCCTAAAATGATTTATTAATCAATAGTTAGGGACTAGTAATACATAATTACAGTAATTAATTAGTTTAACTAAATAAAAATTAATTGAAATTAAAAAAATAAAAAGAAATAGAGAGAACCGCACTGTGTGGACATCCGCACGAAAGTACATATCGTCGTCACTATCACTGTTCCAAAATAAAGACTATCATACTGACTACATACCATTCAATTCAAAGACAACGTCTTATAGGTAAAGCGATTGTTTCTAGAATTTAGGTGTTTTTTCTGTCATGTACCTTTCAATTAAGAAATATGATAGTTGAACATAGAATAATTAAACTTTTCTATTTCCCTTTCCTAGTTTTATATAATAGTATTATTTTTAAATTAGAACTTGAACTTTGATGGTTTGTTGGTCTGAATTTACAAATATTACAGATATAACATGTATTTATCTCCATTATTTACTTAATAGCCTGAGTAAAAAAATTCAATCAATTAAAGTTGATGAATATCATCGAAAGTTGATTATGATATTTTTCTTATTATGTCAAATTTGCTTCCAAACTATATAAGCTAATTTTAGTTTTCTGTAAATTTGAACTCAAACTATTAAATGAACAACGAAAATAAGTATAATGTATATTTTTAATATTTGTAAATGCATACTAAAAACATAATAGGATAAAAGGCCAGAGTATAATTTGAAAATAATTCAATATAATACTACTTGTTAATTATATATTAATCAGTGATAGAAAAACAAATGTTCTCAAATAACTATTCTTGATTAATGAAATACAAAGCTATAATATAGAGATAACATTTTATGTACTTGATTTTTTTTTTCACTCTATATATATCAATGCTGCAAGTTTAATTGCATTTGTCGGCCTGGATTCAAGAAAGATAGGCGTTGATTTCGAGCAAGTAATTATTAATGTACGAGAAGAATATATAATTTTTTTTTTGTTTTTTGTCTAAGTGAGAAGTCTAAATAACTGGCTTTACAGTTGAGTCTAATTGATTTGATATAAGCTGGCAGATGCTGCTAGCTTCTAGTTTGTCCAAATTGATGGCTTATCAATTATTAGTTGGACAGATAACTGTCTTCTTATAGAATGTGGTGGCTTAGCTACTCGTCTGTTATGAAAACTTTTATTTAACTGATTATGATTTAGCCAATATTAGTGACAGTTATGTATGTGGAACAACTGACTGTATGTGTGATATGCTTGCTGCATGTTGTGTGTTGTTTGTGATGACAATTTAATAACACTCAATGTATATTACAGAATTTAAACAACACACAGAGTTTAACATGATTTAGAGTACACCCTTATACGTCCATGATCTGGTAATATCAAATAACCCACTAACTTGGATTTCTTACTTCCGAGTGGAATGTGTTGGGGTTCATTAAAGAATTTTCGTCTGCCTAAGAGCTCAAAGGATGATATTTAAATTTAATTAACACAATCTAATCAATTCTACTTGGGACACATTTAGACAGACAACAGAAGGCAAATAACAAATCCCTAGGCATTTTCCTAGCGTTGAGATATTTACCTTATTTGCAGATTCTTCTTGCTGATTAATGTAATAGATTACTTGTTACTCTCGTCACTCCACCACAACAATTCAACCTTCAAATCTTCTAGCCTGTTCACTCATATGGCTTGAATATTATGTGAACAATAATCCTCCAAGCTTAATAATCGGGGTGTGAGACAAAAATCACTTAAGCACACTACATGGAGGAGGACGAAAATTATGTGTGTGTATATGCTTTTAGATTTTCGTCCAACACCCCTTATTTATAGGGGTGGTAGACTAAGTCATGGATTCCAAGGAGGATTATGACTGGGCCACTCTGGACTTATTTCTTTAAGTTGAGCTCAACTTAAATTAAGTCCATATGTATTAATTGATTCTGCTATAAAATTAATATTGCATAGCCCGTCCAGATCCACATTATGAAAAATCTGCATTTTATTAAAATATCAAAGTAGTGCAAAACCAAAACTGTATGTTCAATATTATATATATAGATTAAGAAATAAACAATCACAAATACCTTGTACTTTATTTACACACCATCGAAGTACATATCTCACTATAATTTATTTCAGTTTTATACCACACCAGTGTCATCAGTTGGCTAAGATAAGCGCGAACCTCAGATTGACACCACAACCTTTCAGGATAGATTGTCCATGTCTATCTAGATTGTGAACTTGATTTTTTTTTCTACAAGGAACCAACTAAAAGATTTTATTAATTATAAATCCACCATTCAGTCTACAGTGTAGAATGATGATTTGTTTGCTCAATTTATAATTATATGATTAAGAAATAAACATTGATAATATAATAGACAAACCATGTGACATAATTATATTTTACTCATAAATATGGAAAATAAGATTTTACAATATAAAGTAATTTAAAACATGTTTTTCAGTATACCAACCATAACAAAATGAACTTATCCACTAGTTGAGATCTTCTTACTTCTGGGTGCAAGGAACATATCTTCTTAATTGATTGGTTGTTGTTGTCAGTCGGCAAAATTGTAACCTTATCTTACCCACAGATACACTAGTCGTGACTGAATCTTCCTTTGCTTTCAGACGACGAACACTTTGTCGCTTACTTGTTTTCCACTTCTAAAATTTAACTTTTACTTTTTGTGTAAGGGGTAAGGTTTGAATGCTGTTTGCTCGATCTAAAGTTAGGATGCTTACAGAGTGATTTTAGATATGAGAGAATGTATGTGTGAACTCAAGTAAAAACTTAATGAACACTTGAGCGTTGGTTTCCTTTAGTTACTTTACCGCTAGAATGCTTGATAGTTTCAGTTCTTTGAGTGCTTTAGATGTTGTAGCTCACAACGATTCAATAACCTTGCAAAGTTTATGATCTTTATCTATTTATAGGCCTCGATCTGAAATAGTGTCGTTGGAGGGGAAATAATCAGACTTTGACTTGTGGCATTGATATTCTTTTCGTTTGAATTTCGTAGGTTGTTGTTGACCTATCTCTTTTGCTGTCTGCAGCCTTGCATGAGAATCTCTGCAACATCGGATTTGTTCTACAGAGATATCAAAGTACGGAAAATCTCTTTAGTAGCCGACAAAGTTAACTAGGTTGATGCCAGCTTGTCCTTGTTATGTAGATGTCATTTGTCTCTGAGCTGACTGTCTATCACATAGCTGTGTACACGTATAGTTATGCCATAGCTTATTGGCTACATCTTTTAGTTGGTATCTTATCAGCTGCCTTTATGTTTGCTCTCTTCTCTTCTTGCTATTTCTTTAAGTCCTTCTTCACTGCTTCAACTCTTAGTGTATCCTAGTTGAAGCCATCTTAGTTGTTTTATTGGTCTTTCTCTGTTGCTTTAAATTTTTACGTATCTTCAGAATCTCGATCCTAATTGTAGCCTTCTTAGTTGTTGTTTTTTTCGTGGCTATGCATCCAAAGCATTTGATGGAATTGACACTTTGAAAATCAATTCACCCTTGATTGAATCCCTGTAAATCAAAATGACTTAGTTCCCTCACATTTGAGTTATAACCTATTACAATATATGGTTCACCATCGTAGGTTTTGGTATAAATCAAAACACTTAGATTGTAAGTTTCCATATAATTTCCCTTGTAGGTGGGGTAAAACCAAATGGAATTGTAGATAATTAGATATAAATAATATTTATTGTCCTTGTACATGTAGGAATATTAAATTTAGTTATCATTCGATTTGCCTAGGGATCGATTTCAAATTATTTTAGTCCAACTCTCTCTCTACTATCCAATAATATGATGTATTTTTCTGTATTGTATTAATAAATACATTTAGCTATTGGGCCAGGGCTGATAAGGAATTAATTTTGCTTCTGGTCAAAAAGGTAAATGAGCCAGACCAATGATCAAATATAATAAAATAAAATTGGACCTAATAAAGAATTAATTTCTTATGTTCAACTTAAAATTATTAATTAATTCATAAATAATAATTCACACCTTATAGAATTATTATTGACCTATCCCTTTAATTATGAGATGAGTTATAGCTTGTATTTTACTTAATGAACCCATGTATCTAAGATATCAAATATCCATTAATTAATTAAAGTTTTTGACAACTTAAATTAATTAATTACTTATTATTTTCTTAAGTAGTACCACTCAATTTTATAATCGTACATGAACTTAATCAACCTGTAGGGTTTATAAACCTTTTGAGCTTCTTGAGGGAAAATCATCAGCCTAAATTTGATATAGTTACCTAATACAGATAACCAGATGTCATATACAAATTGTTATGACCTAAGATGCAAGGTACTTAACTTAATATATAATTATCACCCATAATAAGTCAAAGTAAAACACAAACACATATATACTTTTGGAACCTTGTTAGGTTTTAGGTTTGCGACAAATATCTGAAATCTTGGTTCTTCACTTATGACAAATAGAATAACACATTTTCAATGTGGTCCATCAATATGTAAAAATGTGTCAATATAGATAAATAGCCAACACAAGTTATTTTCATCTATATCGTAGCCGATAAGTCCTAAAGTTATTTTGGTTATAATACAAATTTATATATTATAAGGTTAATACAATCATATGATTTTTTGTGATCTACAACACACCGTATAATCTACTTATTCAAGAGATAGAAGAACATATATATATATATATATATATATATATATGCAATTAGTGAAGAATTCAGATTGGAAATAAATAAAGTAAACACAAACATTGTATATAAAGCAAAGCAACCTTGATATCAATATATACAAATTCAATAATACATACTAAGTACATTTTGGTGGCAAATGTAAGTCTAGCCCTCCAGATGCCTAACTAATTCAGCATTTGAGAGAAAAGAAATTGGCATACCAACGTATATTAATTGTATTTTAATATAAACATAAACATAAACATAAATATGAATGGTTTAATAAATAAAATTTATTGTCACCTTTTTTTGCATATATATATATATATATATATCATTTAATAAAATTGGGTATGTTGTGAACGTTAATTATTTTACACGTTAATTATTTGAAGGAGTTAAATTTGAAACATGGAAAATGAAAAAATCAAATAGCAAGAGTCAAGTCGGCCAGTGAAAGCACGTGCATGCATATAAGTGATGTTGAAGAAAATGATGACACTACTTTAAGTTTTCGTCAATATCTGTCCAGAGACGGGGACGTCACCATAATTATTAAATATTCCTCCTTCACTAAAATTTCAATAATGATAAATTTGAACAAATTCCATTATATTGTATTGTTTGGAACTATGGATATATTGGTCATATAGCACACTAAGAAATTATGTATAGTATCCATTCAAGGTAAATATGTATTTCTGAAAAAATCAAGCGTGTTTTGGTCATCTGGCTCTTAAGAAATTAAAATGTAAGATAATAATGATTTGCCGTTTAGTGGGGCATAAATCACAATCAGCAGTCAAATTAAAAAGAAGTTGTTATTGCGGTCCCACCTCCTCCACTACCAAATCTCTTCTCAATTCTTCGTGTATGTTGTCGTATTTGATAAATATTTCGTGCGGACGTCTGCACTGCAACCAACGAGTTAATTATAACTAAACAATAGTTAGAGATTAATAAGAGGTTGATTAAGATTTTTTAATTTACAATTACAATTATGATTTATGAACCCCTAATTAGGTTTATTAAACTATGAACGTCCTCAACAATGAACCCCTAAGATATTATATTTTTTATTCCTTGAAAAAGACATTCTTACTCCATTACTTTGAATTCCCATTACTTAAGAGCTTAAGCCTTCCAATTTCAATTCGTGGCATATATATGAGATATGAATAGTGAACAAAATAATTTTATCTCAATTCTATCATGTGATTCCAAGTTCTTAATTATATTTCCAGTATCTCTATTGGTTTGTATGTTGGTAATAGCAAAATCAAAACTCAATACAATCATAGATGACTTTATATTATTTTATTAATGCCACTCCTTAGCCTCTTTCCGAGAAATATGCACAGGATACTGCATAAGACTCACTCATCTGCCTTACAAATTAAGTGTATCTGAAAGCGAAATATTATATATTCCAAAAAAGGAAAAATTATAAAATTCCAAACAAAACTACTCGGCTGCCATGCACAATTGAAAAGTCTAGCCCATGTTTCCAATATAAATAGAGCTCTGGAGCCCCTTCATTTCTCACTGCACCCATCCATCATCTTCTCCTTTCAGCTCTTCGCAATACTTAGCATACAAATCCCTAATTTGCTCATACGAAAAATGACTTCACCACAGGCAGAAATTCAGCGGCCCGTCGCCAATTTCTCACCAAGTTTGTGGGGCGATCAGTTCATCAAGGATGATTCTGGTGCTAAGGTAAATTCACCATTCGAATTCTGCCTCCACAATTTTCACTGTAAAATAAAGACTTTATCATATCTATGTTTGTATAGGCTGCCGAAAAACATTCCAAGGCAGTTGAAGTGTTGAAGAAGGAAGTTTTGGATATGATAACAACTGCTGGAAGCAATCTGGTTGAGGCTATGAACCTCATTGACACGCTCGAACGTCTTGGCATTTCTTATCACTTTGAAAATGAGATTGAGCAGAAATTACATCATTTTTTCAATCTGAATACAGATTACAGTGATGAATCCTATGATTTGTACACTGTTGCACTTCATTTCCGATTATTCAGGCAACATGGCCACCGTATATCTTCTG
>JAYDZE010294164.1:0-18821 GCA_034509125.1 Monilaria moniliformis | reverse complement strand
GTTTTCTTGTTTTTCTCTCTTTGTGTAGGAATTTCTCGATAAAAGATCGAGGGTTACTCGGGTGCAAGATGATAGTCGAAGACATACAAATTCTTCTCTTTAGTTATGATTGTACTATTATTATAGATAAATTTGTAATTCATTAATTAATTCTTTTATATTGTAATTTATTAGATCATGTATTCTTTATTCTGTAATTCAATTTCTCTTACTTCATATCCTTCATTTCTAATCTAGAATACAAGTATTAATTTAATTTCCAAAGTTAGAAATTAAATTCTAAAATTAAAATCATAAATGTAAAATAATCACAACTTTAGTTAATAAAAACGACGGTTATTACAACAACATATGTGCGATTGGGATAAAAATCTACAACATAACAAATTAAAAAAAAAGAATAAAAAACTGAAATTGACAAAAATAAATATTGGAACAATGCTAGACTGGCGATATCTCCCGCGACGGCGTGGCAGGATGGCTGGGCTTCCGTGTGGCAGCGGCTGACCGCTTGTTGGGGATATTAATAGAAACGAACAAACACAAGAATCTCTAAAAGGCGTGTAATCACTTTCAGATCAAATCAATTCGGCGGTTCTACCAAATTATTCGATCGGATACAATTCAAATATTCAGAAATTAAGTATGTGATTTGTTATGAGAGAAACGAACCAGAGAGAGTGAACAAAATGGGATGAACAATGTTTTTGACCAGGCAGTTATTTACTAGTTTCAAATAGAAAATCAGGCATTTGTTTGACTTGATCAAACAATTGTAAGTTTGTAATACACATAGCCGCAGCCCAGCAATGAAATTAAACAGCAAAACATTTTCCCCAAGCCCCCTTAAGTTTCCCCAAGAAAAATGATTGGTCGTTGATCATTCCATTTTTTCATTCAGTGATTGGATTTTTGACTAGCATAAGTTTTTTTTTTTTTTGGAATTCAGTATTAAAATGTACGAAATTAGACCTGAATTTAAGCGATTATCTATTATAAACTCGCATATTCGGTATTATTCCGCTCAAACTAATTAAATTTTTGTATTTATTTTCATAAGAGAGCAAACTTAAAATATTATGCATCTACAGTTACATGAACTCATGCTCATGCAAGTAGAATTTTATAAAGCTTGGAATTAATATAGGCATGGGTCATATGAGTGTGTTTGAGAGTATAAGTTTTGATATGAAGTGGTCATGTGTGATATCTGATTGAGGGCAATAGGAGTCTTATTTATCATTAGTGAGCCATCTTTGAAACTAGAGCCTCTTCATGAAATCATAATATTTTGTGAAACTTGAACCTCAATTTGGACTCTCTTTTAGCTCCGAGGTATGCATTTATTTTATGCAATTTGTTAAGAACAAGCAACATGTTATATGACAGCTTTTAGAACAAAAGTAGTTAGTTGTGCTATATTGTGAAAGGAGTGGTATGTCGAAAAATAAAATTGTGTACAGAAAAAGAAAGAAACAAAAAAAAGGAGCTTGATCTTAATTGCCAAAGCTTATGAGGCAGCTCCAAAGTTCTGCGAAAATCAAGCTCCTTTTTTTTATTAAATATATTAATGGCTTCTGATCTTACTTTAAGGTTTATATCTTTATATTATCATTGTTATACCCTAAAAAGGAAAAAATAAAAATAAAAATAAAAATCAGGTTCTAGTTGTATTAATTGGCTATGGATTGTGCAAAGAGGTATGGTTGTCTTGTAGATTTATAGAATTAATTGTGGTCATGGTTTAGTGATTTGGTAGACTATTACACATACCTAATACATGTTCGATGAACATACAACATGTGATGTTTTTTTGTGATTAGATTAGGCTTGTGTGTATGAAATTTGATCAGTTTTGCATAACTACTCTCATCATATGCAATTTTCAAATAGTGGCTTTAAAGTTTTTCATTTTCCTCTAAACTATAAAAACTGTAGTAAGCGTGTGTTCTGTTTTTGATGTCTAAAATTGCTTGTCCATAACTCGATTCTTCGAAGGCCGAATATTCTGTTTGCGGCACCGTCACACTGGATGTATATACATTAAGTATCAAAATTTTCTTTTATATTATTATTATTATTATTATTATAAATGAGACTCCTTTAATTTATAGCTACAAAAATTACATCTCTTAATCTCTCTATCTTTTGAAACATTATCAATAGAAGAGATGAAAACATTATTTATAGCAGTGACCAATATATGCGGAAAGTATTAGTCTAGCCTAGAAAGGATAAGTTAATTTAATTTTGTTACGTGTTTTCATTTTTCACCACGTGGAACTATATAAATTCTTCGATGTCACAACAACCTGAAAATATTAATATCGTGCAACAGTAACGTAGGCGTCTCGCACAGCGGTGCTTTGCGGGTGAGGCGTGTGGCTGTCAGCCTAACTTGAGATCGGTAGGGTGGGATGCGACGGGGTGGCTATTTCTTTATAACAATTTATTCTTTTTTTTCAACAACTTTTATCATAAATATTCCTAGAAGCATGTCTAATTTTTTAATATTATTTTTATTATTGTTATAATTATTAATGAGACTCCATTAATTTATTTTATAAATGGGGCTCCTTCAATTTATAGCTAAAAGAATTGCATTTCTCAATCTACATATCTTTTGAAACGATATCGATAAAAGAAATGAAGTATTATTTATAGCAGAGACCATTGGTTTTGAGCCTGTCTGCTAACGTGAGCCGTGGGGGTATCACAAGCCGATTTGTTAGGAAACTCAAAAAGTGCGTCGACACTCTAATAATATTTTCAATATAAGTAACACAAATAAATATAAAATAAATTTCAATACAAGTTCGACATAGAAGTTCACTTGGTTTACGAGAGCGACGACGGTCGTACGGCTGTGATTAGAATCATGTATGAAATTGGAGGCCCCGACTCTTTCATATCACAAGTAAAGACACGTAAACATACACACTTTCACATAATAATCAATATTCTTTCTATATTTGGAAGGTTTCGTGTGATTTAGTTATATGCCTAATTTTTGTTCTTTCAAATTTTAGTTGGAACCAGGGTTTAAAGCATTGGGTTGTACTAATCATATCAGAAAAGCTATTGGTATGGTGGATCCCAACTTGATAAATTTTGGGAATGGAGATTATTATAGATACATCGATTCTTATCTAAAAAAAGAATGGCATTAAATAAATTTGCAAAAGATAGGAGTTGAAGTCAATATCATTAATTTCCAACACCAAATGTTATGCCTAACAGAATCACGGATTGAAATATTTTATACTCCTATAAGCATACATGCATCTCGTTACAATTAACTTATTGTATGTATTATAAATATTTGATGTATACAGAACATAAGATGATTAATTATTTGTGTGCTCAAGGACTCATTAATTTATAATAGTTGGAAATCATAAAGTTGATCCGGATCAAATACGTTAATTAAAATGTTACATAAATAAACTCTCGATCTCTACTTTTTTCCCAAGTCTAGTTCTCCCCCGAAAACACGATTTTGATTATAATTAAAGTTAATTAAACCCCCTTAATTAGACATCAACCCAACAAACTAAACAACAATTTTGGTGTAGAAACTATTTTTGTCTAGATTAACTATCAGACTAGCGCGTTGCCTAACTAATTCAGACTAGCCCATTGCCTAATTACATTTAATTTAAGGTAGTAAAAATATGAGTAAACTTATCATCACCTACAGTAACTTCAAGTAATGATTGCTAAATATATTTAGCACATGCATATGGACGTCATCATTATGCCGAGTTTTAAGAGTAAAACAAATTGACTAACTAAAACATGGCATGATGGCAGATAACAACAAAATATGGTAAAAGAATAACACCCCTATTAAACCCTATATGCAGCCGTCAAATTTCATACACTCATAGGCCATGCCTAATCTAATAAAAAAATCACATGTTACGATTGGGTAACGGTTGAAAATTAATTATTTGCAACACGAAATATGAGGTTGGCATCGGCCACATGGTGCAGACTTTCTGGTTCAAGACTCCTCCCGTTGGGCCGGATGTTCCCTACACATTTGGTCTTATAGGTAATATTTATTTTATTTTATCTTAATTTTTTGTTGAGGAAAGGTATTTAAGCAAAGACTCATGTGTTGACCTCCTAAAAGTATCAATTATATATTATGATGAAAATTGACTTTTATTTTTGAATACTCTTAACTAAAATATTTTAGTCCAGATTGCCCATTGCCTAACTAATCAAATTTCACACACACATGCCTAATCTAATCACAAAAAACATCACATGTTGTATGTTCATCGAACATATATTAGGTATGTGTAATAGTTTACCAAATCACTAAACCATGATCACAAATAATCCTATAAATCTATAAGACACTAAACCATACATCTTTGCACAATCAGTAGCCAATTAATACAACTAGAACCTGATTTTTTTTATTTTTATCTTTAATTTTTGGGGTATAAGTATGAGAATATAAAGATATAAACGTTAAAATAAGATCATAAGCTATTAATATATTTAATAAAAATTAAAGTTTGAGATTTTAAGTGAAAATTAATATTGTGAAAAAATGAAGAAACTTTTACAAAAAATAAAGAATGCCCCCCTCTAGAAAAGAATGGAACTAAATACACTTGCAAAAAATAGGATTTGAAGTCAATATCATTAATTTCCAACACCAAATATTATACCTAACGAGTCACGTCACAATTAAATTATTGTATGTATTATAAATATATGATGTATAGGGAACATAAGATGATAATCATTTGTGTGATGATTAATCGTTTGTGTGCTCAAGGACTCATTAATTTATAAAAGGTTGAAATCATACAGTTGATCCCGATCAAATACGTTAATTAAAATGTTACCTAAATAAAAGCTCTTTACTTTTTCCCCCAAACCACGATTTTGATTATAATTAAAGTTAATCAGACCCCCTTAACTAGACCCCCAACAAACTAAACAACAATTTTGGTGCAGAAACTATTTCTGTCTAGATTAACTAGTCGGATTAGCCAATTGCCTAAACAAATAGTAATATGAGCAAACACCTATAATCACTTTAATTAAATGATTGCTAAATATATTGAGCGAGGACGTCACAATTGGACAACTACATTGATTAATGATTGCTAAATAGAGGACGGTACCATCAATAAATTGACTAACTGACTGAAACATGACTTGATCGCATTAGGACATGATTGGAGATTTGATTAATTATATGCGCGTGTGTAGAAAATTAAACTTTATTTGGGCCTTACCAATAGAAATAAAAGGGCTAGCATGTTCAGTAGTAGCACAACTCATTTTTTAATACTCCACAAAATAAAAGATTTGAGAAAATATCATCTCAATATTTTATTTAGGGGGGGGGGGGGGAGATTTCCAGATTCTTAATTTTAGCTTATAATTATGAAAGTATTGGCATTGTCTGAAACTCTGAATACATATGGTCTGAAAATATAAATAATCAAAATATGCATCCAACATTAGCTCTCAATAGTCAATCTATACACAAATATCTTAATTCCAAGCTTTATAAATTTCTACATGCATGAGCACGATTTCATATAATCACAGATTTTTAATTGTAGATGCATAATATACGAGTTTATAATAGATAATCGCTCAAAATTCACGTCTAATTCTGTACATTTTAATATTGAATTACAAAAAAAAAAATACTTAAGCTAGTCAAAAATCCAATCACTGAATTATCAAATGGAATGATCAACGGCCAATCATTTTTCTTGGGGAAACATAAGGAGGCTTGGGGAAAATGTTTTGCAGTTTAATTTCATTGCTGGGCTGCGGCTATGTGTATTACAAACTTACAATTGTTTGATCAAGTCAAACAAATGCCTAATTATTCTAGTCAGATTAGCCAATTGCCTAACCAAATAGTAATATGAGCAAACACCTATAGTCACTTTAATTAAGTGATTGCTAAATATATTGAGTGAGGACGTCACCATTGGACAACCACATTGATTAATGATTAAATAGAGGACGACTGAAACATGACTTGATCGCATTAGGACATAATTGGATAAAAGATGCTTAAACCCTATTTGCAGTCGCCAAATTTGCATGCCTAATCTATTTATAAATATTAATATTACCTTTTGGGGGATAATGGAAGACAACATCAAATGGGCAAACAAATATATTTAATTTTTGCCAAATAACTGAGACACTTTATGCATCAATCATAAAGATATATCCCCCTACATTTGGAGCTTCAAAAAAAAAAAAAAGATATGAACCTGCATCAAATTTTATCGTTCTAAGTTGTTAGGCAGATGTCAAAAGATAAATAAGGAAAAAATAAATATTTTTTAATCCAAAAGTGGTGTGGGATAATAGACATTTGGTAAAGGAAAATGGACAAACATGTAGTAATCCCCACATGGGCTCTCTCCAGTAATCGATATGTGACATGTATCTTCCTTGTCCTAAAACAATAGCTCAACTTTTCTTATTTGGATATTTCAATTCAATTAATTACTATCTAAAATAAAAAAATTGTTATATATAATAAATATCTCAATATAAGTTATTATTTTTACATTCTATGCTATTATAGCCCACTTATTTTCTATATCTCTTCTATTTTATTAATTATTAATTTTTCTCTTCTATATTTTGAACGAATACACTTTTTAACAAAAGTTATCTTATTTATATTTTATAATAAAATACTCGTATTGATTTCGGACAGAGTGAGTAATATTTTATTGCATGATTTGAACCACCACATTAGTTACGCGTGTGCACCTACCACAACCATTGGTACAATAATATATTAATATTCAATTAAAGAAATGTTTATTTATTTTCTTTTGATAGTTTAATACTAAATTAAGAATGTCCTTATCTTGTTTATTTTCTTGGTTTACTTGTTATGACCACTTCTACCTACTTAGGATCACTTCTTTGCATTGCAACTTAATATTTTTTTTTTTAGGAAAATCGACAAGCATAATTATAATCGGGAAATTAAGTAAATTAATAAACTTACTTCGTTGAAATTAATGGGTTAGTGTCAAGTTCTATCGAGTCCATATCCATATGGGATTGATCCGATAAGAACACAATAACTTCGGGCCAGGCTCGGGTAGGTTAAGGTCGAATTCGGATAACCCGTTAATAATTAATGTTATTATGCTAATTATTTTTATTCTTTTTTTTTTCTTACTTTATGAAACTATTCAATTTTTTTTTTTTTGAAATTATAGAAGAAACACATCATTTGTTTTGAATGAAAAAAATAAGTGTTCACTTCAAAATATATATTTATGAAAAAATGACTTAATGATGCAAAAATCCATTTTTGTCTAAACCAGAGCATTGCCTAACTAATCCAAATTAGTCAATTGCCTAATTATATTTAATTTAAGATAGTAAAAATATGAGTAAACATACCATCACCTACAGTAATTCAATTAATGATTCCTAAATATATTTAGCACGTGGACATCATCATTATGGCTAGAATTTAAGAGTAAAACAAATTGACTAACTAAAACATGGCATGATGGAAGATAGAGACCCTATTTGCAGCAGTCAAATTTCATACACTCATGGGGCATATGCCTAATCTAATAAAATAACATCACATGCTCTATACAAAACATGATATCGTTTTTTGAATGGCTAGAATGTTTTTCCCCATCTCAATTTGTGTTTTCGGGATTCTCTCAATTGATGTATGTATTCAAATACGAATAATTTCTTAATATAGAACTAAGATCAAATATCAACTGTAATAATAGGATATAGAAATTTGGTGGCTATGAGTATCCCTAATACACTCCTATATTATATATACTAGTGTAACCCCGAGCGATGCACGAACCTTTAGTTTATTTTATTTTATTCCAGTTATATATAAATTGTTTGAGATGAAAAATAATTTAATTATAAATTTATTTCACTCGTTACCATTATGTGTGTAAGTGAGTTCGTCTCAAGAGACATATGTATTTAGAGGTTATTTATATGGCATAATGATAAATGAGTGAAATCGTTTTTATGTATTTTTCAATCTCAATAATTAGCATATCTTTCCTCTGATGAATGTTTACATATGGTTCATCTGTAAAATATTTTAAAAAAACAATATATCAACAACATATATATTGTTTAATTTTACGAAAAATAAGTAACACATATTATATCAACAACATATTGTATTGTTCAAGTTTCATAATCCTTGACATAATTATCAACAAAATCCTCAACAAAAGAATTAAGTACTAACTCTAGTCTCTTTCTATACAACTAAGAGTAAGTACTAACTCTCATCTCTCTCTATACAAAAAAAAAGAATTAAAATAATAAATATAATATATTAATTATTAATTTATTAACAGGTTACCTGCATCCAACCCGTATCCGACCCGAACCCGACACGAAATTATTGGGTCCTTATTGGGTCGACACGATAAGGACCCGAAATTATCGTATCGTGTCACTGACCCATTAATTTCGTGCGGATTCGTGTCGTGTTTTCGTGTCGTGCTGAAAATTGCCAGCCCTACAAGGGAGAAATACCGCCACAAATGTAAAGAGAGACGAAATAATTGACGCCACCGATCCGCTAATATGTCTGTGTGCCGCAGGAATTTTAAATTGGTTATTATCAGTTCCAACCTATCACCAACAAATATGTCCACCGGAAGCATCAATATCTAATATTTATGAAAATCTACATTTGTGTCCCAATAAAAATATTATGGTGCAAAATGATAAAGTGACATGCTGGAATTAACATGTCATATTTCTTATGTGTCTATTATCTACGTATTAATCATTGTACTCTCAATTTGGGCATTTCCAAAACTTTTTATCTATACTATCGAGCATAAATGACATTTCAAATAATACATTTATTGTTAAAGAACTCCATGTCATATATTGTGGACATGTAAGAAATGAAACATGTGAATTTCGGCATGCCACATCATCATCTATGCGCTAGAATATTTTTATTGGGACACAAATGTGAATTTCGAAAACGTTGGGTATATTTTACAAGTATGCTTACATTGAGACATATATGTCGTCAGTGGTAAATGTTAGGACAATATGTGACATTTAACCTTTTAACTTTAATTAGGTTTCACAGTTGCCTTATCTTGAGTAGAAAGAGATATAGCAAATATTTTAATGAATCATTTTCTATGAGAAAATCTATATAGTATCTTAGTCGTCATGTGGAATAAAATACAAATATTTGAACTGAAAATTTGAATGAGAAAAATAAAAAATTAGTATTTTTTTCTGAAACATATTATAGTTTCGTATCTAGGTATCATAATTTGATAATCTTTTAGAAAGTAAGCCCAATAATTTGTATGTCATTTTATTTCATTACTAAAGTAAAACTTTAAAGCACAACTTAAATTGAAGCCTTATCTTGAAGGTATTTACTTTGGGCTACAGTTAATAGATAGATAGATAGATAAAAGTGATATAGGTTATTATTTTGATAGATTGATTGATTTTGAACTTGTTGATCATTACGGCATGCCCGACGGGCTGTGTCGTGTCAGCTGGCAACAACTCGTTCTTTGTCACCACACGCGTGTCCGTCCGCGCTCTGCCATCAGCTAATGAGAAGGCGAGTGGTGCGCACGTGCCCGGCATGCGTCTCGGCTTCCCAACGGCATGCTTTCCATAAAAAAAAATGAATAATGCATATGATTTTTTCCTTTTATTAGTTTGTAGTGTTGAGATTTTGTACCAGCCAATTGTGGACTAGCCGTTTGTATCCGATTTTTTTTTTTTTTTTATATTTCGAAATTGCGGTTTTTCCTTTCTATTTCTTTTTTTTTTTTGTTTCTTTGTTTACTAGCCGTTGAAGTGGACAAACTGTCACATTTTTTATTTTATTTTTATTTTGTTTTGCAAAATTTCTTCTATAAATTACTCAATTCCCCTCAATTTATTTACACAATTCTCATCTCTCTCATCTCTTCTTATCCTTTCTAAGTTCTTCAAATATGTATTTTTCACCTCCTAATATGTCTCTCCAATAATATCTCCAATATTGCATAGGTCAGGAATCGATCCAAATAATTGCGTATTCGATCCAAAAAACATGTCGGGTTTTGGAGTTGGTTCTCAACTGATATTTTCCTCGTCGTCTCCCCGAGGTATCGACGCCATCCAACTCTCCGATGAAGTGGATGTTCCGCCCACCCGCGATGTCCGAGTTTCGTATACCGCAGACGAAACCACGAAAATATTCAAAGTGTGGGTCGATGTAAGCAAAGATCCAATCGTCTCCAATCAACAAAAATCTAGAACCTTTTGGGATAGAGTTGTAGATAGGTACAATTCGGTCCGACCTTAATGTGCCCTTCCCGCACGCCTCATATTATTCAGGGCCACTTTGATCGTGTCAACCCCGAACTGCAAAAGTTTTGCACGTTGTACAACAACGTGGAGTCGCAAAGGAAAAGTGGCTCAAGTGAGGCTGATATTTTGAAAGAGGCGATGGCCACCTATCAAGACGAAAACAAGAATGCCTTCGAGTACGTTAAGACTTGGATGAAGGTTCGCAAATGCGAAAAGTGGTCGGGTTGCGGAGCGGCCGGACCGAAGAAAATCAAGCACACCTCAGACGGCCACTTCTCCACAAGCGGCGAGGCCGACATTGTTCCGCGCGACGACGCGGGCGGGAGCATTGGGATGGAGCCGAAGAGCCGTCCGATTGGAGTAAAGGCGACCAAGCGCAAGGCAAAGGGGAAGGCGTCAACCACAAGCAGTGCCAGTTCGGAGGATGTGAATAAATTCACAGCGGCACTTGAAAAAACAAATGAGGTGCCGTCGTTGTGGGATTTGTATTTCATAGCCAATTGCACTGACACGTCTGGAATGGATGAGGAACAATTGGAGAATCACCGCACGATGGTTAGATGCCTCAAGCAGAAGTTGAGAATGTCTTAATTTCTCGACTATGAAATTTTTCTAATTCTAGTTTCTTTGATTATGTAATTCTAGGATTTTAATTATGTAATTTTTTTCTTTCAATTATGTAATTACAGGATTTCGATTATGTAATTTTAATGAAATTTTATATTTTAAGATTATTTGCAAATTAATATTTAATTAGCGTATATAAATAAATATTCACAATTGTAAATTATAAGAAATAAGAGAGAATAAAGAAAATAAAAAATGGATTCATGAATAATGATAAGAGAAGGAAAATTAAGGGCGCTAATCATACAAATATTCAAGTACATATTTTATCAATTAAGCGATCCATCTTAGATATGGCGGTGGATATTAGATCCGGTGGATATAGTAGGTATTCAGTTTCCCTAGAGAAAGACGGCTTTTCATGAATAAAATTTCCAGGAATATTGAATTTAAACCGGTATTTTTATCTTCTTTTATTTATAGAATTTCTGTGGAATATTGGGTTGCCTCAATCAAATTTTAATGGCTTTAAGGTGCTTCGTTCGTGCTTACAAACACGTCCACCACCTGCAATAAGTAAGAAATATACAGTTAAGAGTTGATGTTACAATATATGATCCTAATGTTAATTCATCTAGAATTTTTTACGGTTAAACGATAAAAACTGCGGTGACATTTAGTAATTGTATTAATTCTATTTCCATCTCTATAATTATTGATTTCATTTTAATTTTAAATATTATATTAATTATATCATAATTTTTTTAATTTGATCAATTTTATCTAGATCTCTTCAAAATAATTATTTCTAAGAATTCAAAAGTTAAAGTGAAATATTAATGTATATCTACACAACTTATTTTTCGGAGCAAAATAAATAGATTATCCTCTAGCATTTCATGTTAAGACTCAACTTTCTATGGTAAATCTTTATCCTAGAAGACCTCTGACACATGATGCATTTTTATGCTTCCATGCATATGAACACAATATGTGGTCCAGATTTTGATTTATATACTACTTAAGAAGGAGAATCTGTATGATCTAACATACATATATACATACATACATATATATATATAGCGTTAAAATGAGTACACATCTTAGATGCATAACTAAGAACTAATATACACTCTAGGATCTTAAATTGGACGGACTAGATTATAGGAAAAAACATATCATTATTGTTTGATACAAATATCATTAAATGACATAATTGTACAAAAAAATCTCATGATTTAAAGAAAAAATTCAAAAATTAAGGGATTGAACAATCCCATGTATCATACCAAAAAATTCCACGAATCATTATCGCCATAAGAAGTTATCATTAATCGTATACTAATGTATCATCAATCATTATTAACCATATCATTATGCATGGACGTACATGAGTCATCCACAACTCACAGTTTTTTTCATGAAAATAGGAATCCATAATCAATCAAATCTCATTCCATATATTTCGGTTTTTTCATAACTAAAAATTACATCACAATTATGGGATTGAACAATCCCACTTCTACAATAAAATCCCACGAATCATTATCAACATAAGAAGTTATCATTAATCATAGATGAATGTATCATTAATCATCATTAACCATATCATTATGCATGTACAGGAATCATTAATCGTAGAAAATATATTATCACAATAAAATAGTATCATTATTGGCAGAAGTAGTTGTTATTGATCGTAGACGAATTTATCATTAATCATCATTAACCTTATCAAATGTTATAAATAGTAGATTACGAAAATTGCATGAAAAAATCAAGACTAAATCTCGTCCTTATAATATGGAATTTACCTTCACTGAAGGATTTATCATTAATAACCACTTTCTTATTTAATCGCATATTACCATACACGATTAAAAGTATAAATACATCATTATCACAATAAAATAGTATCATTATCGGCAGAAGTAGATGTCATTAATCGTAGACGAATTTATCATTATTTTTACCATATCAACAAATATTAGTTTCAGTGATTTAAGGGAATTATTAAGCACGCACAATCGCGTGAAATCGGGAAATCATTTACCAGAATAACCAGAATTACATTAATACACATAGGCGATTTTGTTTAATAAATTAATGCCGCCACGTGTCAAAATAATATCCATCGGATGGCTAAATTAATCAAGTGATTGTAATTTAGTCTTAGTTTATATAATAAGGTTTGGTTCAGAAATTATTACACCTATATATATATATAACAAAAAATCAAGATATTGGAAAACCCTTCATTTGTCTATCTTAGATTAATATTATCGGCAGAGTAATCGAAGTTTCTTTAGCGCGCAGTTGTTAGCATGAAACAACCTCTTTTTATTTTATTTTCTTTTCTTTGCTAAAAGAGACGAGGATTGTTCGTTTTCTGAAATTGGAAAACATAACTTTTATTCAAGATCGCGACATATAATTAATGTTTACTAGCCAACATGACTTCCAAATATTCAATTGGCGTAGCGACAAGGGCAGTTTTAGGCCATGCGAGGTGCGCGACCGCACAAGGCCCTTGATATATATTTGGGACTATACCATAAAACATATAATAATTATTGTAGCGCAATTGACAAAACGTTTGTCTTAAAGTGATGATTGATGAGACCGATATTAAGAACTTGCCCATGACCCATATTATCTTTGCCCGACTTCAATCTAGTGTTAACTTTAGCATCTGCCGACTGCCGGTATTTAATTTATTTTCAAATATCAAGAAAAATTGTTCTAGAATCAGCAAATCAATATACATGTTGAATATTCCTTCATCTAAACTACCTTTTGAATCAAGCAATGTATATATATAGCCTTTAAATTATGTGTGAATGCAGCTTCGAGCTGGTACGTGTCTTAGACTTCATTATTCTGGAAGGTGAAAATATTAGTTATATAACAACTGCGAAAATTCATACGTGTTGTTTTGCATAAATCCGGCATTGACATTTAGGTGAGTAACGTGAGTTGGTTGTCTTTTACATATTTGAGGGTCTATAAACCTGCAATAAAAAGCAGTGTTAGGTTTAGTGTGGTGCCCCACCACGGTAAGAACTTGAAATCATTTTAAGAATATAACATATACTTCATTATTTATGATTAAGGAATTTGTTGTTCAACTTTGGCAAAAAGTGGATAATCTTGGGTGTAGATGAGGGCAAAGTTGTATGATTTGTTGGGTATAAATCGTATACTATATGCATAAATGAGACAAACTATATGTTAATTAGTGTCTTAATCACTATCAGCATATATTTCTTTGATTCTTTTCCCTTAGAACTAAGATGGACATATGGCAAAGTTCATGATAGGCCAAAAAATCAAGAATGGGTTGGTTTATCAAGGATGTGTACAAATTCCATTATTATATTCTATAGAGCATTCCAAGGATATTTAAACATGTTTCAACAAAATTTATGAGGATTGTGAAAAAAAACTTACATCTAAACTCATAAACTCTAATGAATTACTATTATATATCTTTAAATATAATATCATACTCCCTCCGTCCGCCATAAAATGTCCCACTTATCAAAAATGGACGTCCGCAATAAAATGCCCCATTTCACTTTTACTATTTTTAATAAATGAGTCTCACAGTTCACTAACTTATTACAGTCACATTCCATTATAAAACTAATATATAAAAGTGAGACTAATATTGCAGTAACTTTTTCCACCCACTTTCATTCATATTTATTAATAAAGTCAAACAATTTTTTAAAACCCGCGCCAGTCCAAGTGGGACATTATATCATGGACGAAGGGAGTATAATATAAAATAATATATTAGTTATATATATATGTGTGTGTGTCAAATATAATCAACTTAATTAATATAATTTTATATTATTTGAATATCTAATAACTTAATATATTCTTCTAAATTTAGTACTCATTCTGTCCAGAAAATAGTATAGTATAATACGAGTTTTAATAAAAATTAGCTAGTATATTTTGTGAGTTTCGCTTTGTTATATTTTATGTTAATTAATATAGACAATGATGGACCATGTTTGATTTTTTGTAAATAAATGTGCAAAATGAGTAAAATATTTGTAGATACTTCAAAATAGCAACATGTGTATTATTTTCTGGGACCGAGAGGATATATGATTTACAGTTACCCTGAATGTTAAATATGTAATATGGATATAATGTGCATTCTATATTTTGTACCCAAGACACTTTCAATTAATATAGATTTATTTAAAATGAAGGCATCAACTATGAAACGGGGGAAGCTATGGTTGGATACTTGTGTGATTGAGCGAAACCTGCTTTTCAAATTGATATTGCTGAGTTGTATAATAATTACTTAGAGGAACATTTTTTTTAATACCAAGAAGCAAAATATTAGTATGCGAAACATAGGACTAGTATTCAAGTTACAGAGATAATTTTTAGAGAGTGAATAGAAACTTCTATGTGGGCTGGCCCATTTTTTCATATTGACACAAAATCTTTATACAGGACAACATGCTTTGTTTTTTTCTTTTCTTTTCTTTTTTCTCCTTGGGCTAACAATAAAAGGGAAACATCCAATATCTTTTGTAATTTTTAACTCCAAAACTATTCAACTCAACGTTCAGACATATAGTACTGCCAGACCAATTTTATCTATGAACATAGAATTCATCACACAACACTAGAGAAGGTCAAGAATGTACAATCAGAAGGTAATACCAAAACAAATTTATCGTAGAAAAAGTAAATAAAGTACAATACATTCCACAAGAATATAGTATCTTGTCCAGATCAATACACAAAATCTCGAACAAAAATGCATACAATAGTATTCAATTTGATGGAAGACATGATAGATAGAAATATGCTAAAAATGTTAATACCTTAGATTTAAATGAACAACTTTATGCCAACTGCATCACAAACAGATAGATATGCATTTCATATGTAAACTAACTGGGGAAAAAAATCATATATAATCAATCTATGGCCTATGCCTTGACAATATAAATCTAAATCTCTCGAACTACTTTTGCAAGTAGAGAACATTCTAACAACATACAAGCACACTATTTCAAATGGCAAACACTAAAATTCCTAATTAGCAGATCACAGTTCTGACAAACCACACTACAAGTAAGAGATTGTTCATCACCTAACAAACTTGAGACACACTATTTTCTTGTTGAAATGGATGTGATATATCAGACTAAACATTACCACCGCTTGATTGTTCTCGAGTCTCAAAGAAAAGTCTTACAGTCGAGTATATTAGGGAAGGCTCAGCCATTGCGCCATTGCCATAGTCTCCACAGGCCAGTCTCTTCTTCACTGGGGGAATAAGTGAGATCCCAAGATCATCTATCCCCATAAGATGGCGTTCAGTGAAAGGGTTGTTCCACATGAGGGTGTTCATGGCTGGAGCTATGAACATTGGCTTACTGTAGTCCCATGCCCGGACAATGCAGGTCAACAAGTTGTCACATAAACCTCCAGCAATCTATTTAAGACGAAAAGAAACAAAAGTTAGTCAAATAACATGTTGTTAGCTTCGAAAACAATTATTATATGGTAAGAAGACCTTTCGGCCAAATTGCAAATATGGGCTAACCTTCAAAATAACTCGAAAAAACTCTGAGCTTTTGAAAAAGTTGCAAATATGGGCCGAAACCTATATTTCCGGGCTCGAAATTCTCACATGGAAGGCCCAAAACCAACGTCGATTTCAGGCCTTCCACATCGGAATTTCGAGCTTGGAAAGGCTTAGGCCATATTTGCAACTTTTTCAAAAGGTCGGAGTTTTTTTTTCCTAAGTTTTACAAATAAATGCCATTTTTGCAACTTGGACTAAAGGTTGGGCCACAAAGTATAATTAACTCTTATAAGAAGGATGTGACAAATATCTAAAAAAATTATTCATATCCCTAAGAAATATCCATAGCCTACAATGAGCTCCCAAATTTTCGGTTCGTGCATGGTCAATTAAGACTTGAGGTCATTTTACTTTTATCAACAAAGTCTGCGCAACAAAAGTTGTATCTTTTGTCCAAATGATTGTTCAATGTGGAAGTAGCCTGCGATTTATCGGTGAAAAAATGAACCAGAAATTTAGCATGTAACAAGATTCTCTAAGAAGCCTATCATTAGTAATGGATGGATTGCAAATTTGCAATGTTAACAAACAAATTTGAACAGCCACAATCTCTGCTTATTTTTACCTTGGCAAGTGTATTAGCAGACAAAGGTGCGATGACCATGATATCAGCCCACTTACGCAACTCAATATGGAGCACATTATCGCCTATCTTTTTCCAACTCGACCATTCATCCTCATCAGTGTAAAGTACTACATCCTTGGGAAGAGCTACCCTGTCTACGAAATGGAGAGACGCCTGGGTAGCAACAGCTTTCACTTCTGCCCACTCGGAGAAACAATGACAAAGATTAGCAAACTTTATTGCAGCGACACTTCCACTGGCAGCAAGCAGGATACGAGGTCTCCTCACAGAACTATTTACTTGATACAGATTCACATCCACATTCTCAGGTTCTACATGTGCCATATCCTGTTAGACAACAACAGTATCAATGAGCATGGCTTTTATTAAGCATTAGGCAGAAAAAGAGCTTAAAAATAAAGATTTAGTCATCACTACAACTAGAAAAGATTTACAAAGATGTATTTAAACTTTTGTCAGCTGAATAAGGAGAGACATTGCGTGGCGGCGACCATTTCAAGCGCTCGTTAATATAGGAAGAGAAAAGAAAGAAAAAACAGTAAGTTGTGCACATTGTTCAATACATTCTACCTAAGCAAAGTCTATTCCATTCAACGGAAAACCATTTACTCTCTGATAAAGGATTAATTCAAATTCTCCATCCAATAAGAGCATGCCGAGAAAGAAAGATTGCTGCCCTCTCGATATTTCAACAAAGATAACATAAATATCCACAAATATTGAGAGCTGGTTTTATTATCTGCATTAATCAGGGTCATTTTGACAAGCAGGTTATGGGCGACCAGTCCATAACTTCTTATTCTATAAAACTACAAACATTCAAACAATCTGCAGTCAAGATATGCATTATTTCCTACAAACGAGAGGTGATTTACCAATTTGCGTAGGTTAAATTTCTACATTTTGGTAAAGGATTAAGGGATCACAATATCAAACTTCGAAACTAACAATTCAAGCAACAGATAAACAGTTTCAAGAAAAACTAGGTCAATTATGCGATTAGAGAAATCGACAAGAACAGAAAATTGAAACTGATAATTCAGTCGAGCCGAGCTACCCAAACCGCATAATAAGCAAATTAACCGTCAATTCACCAAAAAATTCTAAAACGCATACGACGCCAGGTACAAGAATCGGAAAATTAGAAAATTCAAACGTCTAACTACCAAACAGTTCCAAAAAAATTCATCTGAAGAAAACTCAAATTATTTTAGCACCCAAAAAAGAAAAACCCAGCTAGTAAGAGAAATCAAGAATAGGGTAAGTAACCAAATAAAATCGTTGCAAAGAAAAAGTCAAATTACCTAAAATCAAGATTAACTGCGAGAACCCACGGATGAAAGTGATAGTGCAGAAGAAGAGGGAAACTGAGGTAGTTGGGTGTATGATTTATTATTCAAAATACTCCTTAGGTAATAGGACATAACTCCATTTATTATCTTAGGCTTTTTAGCCATGGCTCGGTTTAAATTTATTAAATAAGTACAAGTGTGGTAATCAGTGGCGAAGCCAGGATTTTGGCACTGGGGGGACCAAAATTACCCTGCACCAACACGAGCGAGTTCACCTGCAAAATATAGCCAATGCAAGCTTATTAGATAAAAGAAATATGAAAACAAACTTGAAACAACTATATATGAAGTCTGTTAATTTGAATAAAACAAATTTGGG
>JAYDZE010294053.1:7593-18823 GCA_034509125.1 Monilaria moniliformis | reverse complement strand
ATCCCAAAGCTATATACATCAACTTTCTGGGTGTAAGGCCTATGCTGGATCATTTCCCTGAAATTTCACAGCTCAACATACTAAGAATCCCATTAACATAATTAAGATGCTTCAAGTCAAATGCAGTGATATAAAACAGAAGCACGTTTTAGATGCATGAAGAGCACTCAAGAACCATGAAAAGACTGATAACCATGTCAAGAAGTTCGAATGCAGTAATATCTGAAATGCAGAAAGGTTTAGATGCATGAAGAGCGCTCATCATAGAGAACTATTATAGCCTCTTTATTTGAGTCAAGAGATGCATGATATTTTACAGTCCAAACTCTTGTTTCTTTTATTCAGGGACGCAGCATAAAATTCAAGTTTACCACCACAAACTTCAAATTGCTATGCAAATCTCCCAAGATAAGGCCCCTATGATTCAGAGCATAAGATCCCTAATTCATTACAAAGTAAGAAGCCTCCACAATCACATATAAAGTAATGTTATTCCTGTACTTTCACATTGCTGACAACAAGATGTTATGCTATTACATAGCTTTAAAATAATCCTGCACAATTATATCCAGAAGATGTGCATAATGCACTGTTGTCCCACAATTTCAAACTATCTATACCAAAATCATGGTGGGCTAACCAAGCTACTCAGGCAACAAAAGCCCAATGTGCACTTCCGGCAACTAACTAATCACTTTGTGAAGCCACTCTTATTATGTAATCCAAAACAACCCATTATATCTGCACTTGAAAGCTGAAATTACCCATCATTGTCAAAATAGAACCATGAGCATTTGCTGATTGTTCTCTGACAATTTCACTGAATCAACCGAAACAGTCTGTTATTGCTGGACAAGTTATAAAAGGAAAAAAAATTATCTTATGTTATGAGCCTTTCAACACAGGCAACTTCACAGACCCATCAGAGAACAATTAATTCAAACAGGTCCCATCCAAGACAAACCATTGGTTTGTATAGTTGTATGACTATTTGATCGGACAAGCACCAAGAATCCTTGAAACAAGCGGGCAAAGACTGCAGTATGACAAAGCAGTTGCAACAAGCATTTATTTATTGAGACGTTGAGCTGAAAAGTTAATTTCTGATACTAGATCTGAGTCATATCAAAACCAATAGTCACCTTAAGCTCATAAGTAAGACAAGGAGTCAGAAAGCATCACAGTGATATTTCATTCTTGTCAGCTATTTGCGTTTCATCAGATGCAATCATTTTCTTGATAATAAAACATCCAAAGGAATAATCAAAAAGTAATCATAACTCCTCCAAAAAGGTGTAATACAGTACAAATATACTAGTAGTATTTCAACAAATACACCAACACTCAAGTATAGTCTGAGGGGATCTAGAATGGCAGAAAATCAACTCTTATTGGAGTCTTCCTAGCAACATATTCGCTCAACGACTGGCTTTGATTACACCTTAGTATTCGTGATTGCTTTTATTATGTGGTCCATTCAGACGGGGCCTGGAGTAGTCTAGGCATGACAGTTCCTAGTATAAGCATATACAAGAGATCAACTCAGCTCATTCAATTTCTTTTCAACTGCAGCAATTATCTATATGTATCATGAGAGTCAGAGGGAAATATCAACTGCCTCATAGTCGACTACATGTTTTTCCTAACCAATGTGCAGGTGTCATAGAACACACAAGGTCAAGAAAACTAATACAATGCCCACCTCAAAGGCACCATATGCTGGTAGAGACAGAAGAAGACAGCACTAAACACCTAATATAATTCTGATGGTGACAGCAAAAGATATCAAGTACTCAAACACTGGACACACAGGGTATGAAGGGGCTACTGCCATATAAGCAAACCACTTTTGGCTAGGGCAGGATGTAACTGAATACATAAAACTTGTGTGATATTATCATCACTGTGAAGCATGGACCATAGATATAAATGGTAGAAACCTCTGATTCTCCAATAATAAGCAATCATAAGATGATATATTGGCTCCTGAGCAATAAAGAAATAAAAAACAATAGATAAAGAAGGGTCAATGATCAATCTGAAATCAACTTGCAATTCCAAGGAAAAAAAAAGGGGCTTGGGGGGGGGGGGTCACCACTCACTAGATACATAGGAAGTAAATAGGTTAATGAACAAAGGAATTCCCTAAGATAAAAAGATATAAAAGTCGAACTAAGAGAATGCATCCCAAAAGGAGGAAGAGGAAGAGGAGGAAGAAGAAGAAGAAGAATATAACTTACGGGGCCATCCACCTATATGTGCCTGTTTCTGGTGTCATTCCTTCCGTCTGCACCTCTATACGAGCAACCCCAAAATCCGCAATCTTAATTGACTTGTCAGCAGAAATTAGTAAATTGTCAGACTTTAAGTCCCGGTGAATCAAATTTAATCCATGAACATATTCCATCCCTCTAGCCACATCCAAGGCCTGTTTTACAGCCAGCTTTAAAGGCACTGAACGGTTCTGACGCTTTGTCAGGAATTGGCGGACCGAACCTCCCTTGGCATACTCTGTCACAATACACCAGACTAGCGGTTTTCGGCATCCGCCAATAAAGCGAACAATATTTGGGTGCTTCAGCGTAGCCAGCATCATTACTTCTTGTTGAAACTGCTGCTCCATCAAGTGTGCCCTCTCCGCATCATTCTCCGGCTTCTCCAAAAGCTTAATTGCAACATCCTCGCCATTATATGTGCCCTTGTAGAGCTTTCCAAATGCACCCTGAGCAAAAGCAGGTCCCATGTTCAGCTTCCTCAAGTCAATTGTCCACTCATCATAATTACCAAGTCCTTCAGTAGGATATCTAGGATCCATCAAAGCTCGAGCTAGGGCGTCGTCACTCAGCCCATGAGAAACTCTCACGTGATTGACACTGGCATCAACAGTATAGTCTTTTACATGCCTGAGGCCATTGTGACCCAAGATACGAGTGTGGGAATCATTTGAGCCAACACTACTGTTGTCCACTGACATGGCAACAGAGCCTCCACCATTGCTCAATTGCAAGCTCCCATAACTTTCAGTTGACATATTTGATCCCTCATTGAGCTTGCGATAGAAATGCGAAAAATCATAATTTTCATGATTGTTGTTTAGGCCTATAATTCCAGTAAACTTCGGACCCTCCAACATCTTTCAGTGTTTGTATAGCAGCAGCGCACAACCTTGAAAATCGTCTTATATCATCTGCATTACTACTGCCAGCCTCAACCTTATCACCAAAACCTTACAACAAGGACAAACAAACAAAAATTATCAGTTTAAGAAATACTCCATCCCACCTTTCCCTGGCAAACGAAGAAGCACACAAACAACATAAAATAAAAGGAACGATATTTCACAGTTTCAAGAACATCTCAAATTAGACCTCCAACATATAAGTGAAGCTTTCAAATACAAAAACCAGACTGGAAACTTATGCTACAGGTCTAGCACAGTATCCATCAGCAATGACGCGCAAACTTACTTATACTCTTCACACTTTATAAAATTCCCTTAAACAACTGGAATTTAAACGAAGTCAAACAATTAAACTCATGTTCCTCCATCTATCCCCTTTCTTTTCATCCTGTTGTGTTGACTAAATTTACAGCCGACAAAGGTCATTTTACCATCAAGTCTCACTAATAAGTATCCAAATTTCAGCTAAGAAACCAGAAATAATCAAACCTTCAAGCAAAAACCAAAATCCCCAATACAAAAACACCATTATGAAGTATTCCCCCAAAATCAAACCGCGTAGAATTAAACACGGGAAGGAAAAACTTCATAAACCCTAAAATTCATAGACATATTCAGTGATCCGCGGGAAAATTGAGAAACCAGGCGAAAAACAAACCTCGATCGAGCGGCGAGAGCCTCTACTTTCCTCGACGGCTTCAGATAATCCCGATAACACTCTAATGGAGCTCGGTGAATTTACAGAACTGCCCCTCCTCGGCCCGCTCCTCACAAAGCCTCTTATCCGTACACAAGAAACACGCGAAGGCGGAGTGAAAATGACGACGCCAGAAAGGGACAGTTGTAGAGAGCGAAAGTAGTAGCAGACGGAATTTAAGAGAGAGAGAGAGAGAGGAGATGGAAATGAATGGAAGAATAAGCAGGGACTCATAGTCTTGGTCTCTTTTTATTTCTTCTTTACCCATTTTCTTTATTTTTTATTTTTTTTACTTCTTATTTTACTACTTCGCTACCGAAAAAGGGGAGTGATCAAGTGTGCGCGGTGCATGGGAGGCATCGCGCACTAAGCGCTGGTCTCCGGGGCCCACCGAGGGCAGGGCAGATCACGTACGAGCCGTCAGATCCTATGACGACGAGGTAATCCGTCGGGCAAAGGTGGGACCCACGTGAACATCAAATGCGCTGCACGCGCCGGTCAATATTGTACTCAGCGTGTGGGACCCATCCCGGACGGTCACTTTGACTGGAGAAAACAAGAGGATACAACCGAGGTAGCGTAAAGTACATCGTCTAGCAGCGGAAGAATTGGACAACTAATTCTTCAATTGACATTTAAGTTATAATTTTTTGTTGACTTTTGTCAATCTCATATTTTTTAAAACTGAACATAAAATCATAATTTTTTATATTTTCTCAATTATCTCATATGTCAAAATTCTAGTGAAATTGGTGGTGACGTGTCAGCCGAAATTTTCGACGTGGACAAAACGTTCGTTTTTCAAAATAATGTCGTTGAAATAATTATTATTTAAATGAACTACAAAAAAAATAAAAAAATAAAAATATATTGTATAAGTATTGTTCTTTGTGACATATACACCCTTGAAGTTGAAGGGGAATTCTAATTTATAAATTTGTAATATGAATTTTAATTTCCGTAATTACATAAAGCACTAATGACCATATTTAAGGGCACATTTCAATGATTAGTGTAGAAGTCCGATAATGTTAGTCTAGTTCAATTACAAACACTTGCTTTGATAGGATAATTAGTTAATTATTATTCTTAAAATGACAAAATTAATCTTAATAATCCACATTTGGGCATCTTTTATTGAGACGAAAAAGTCATATTGCACGGTAGCAGAAATAAATGGGTTGGGGGCCGAAAAAATGTTTTTCACCTTGTATTTATAATAATAATAATAATAATAATAATAATAATAATAATAATTAGCAGTGAAATTTGTACACCCAAATGATAATCTGTTGACTGTATAATTCGATATCAAGTTTTAGCTTTTCGGTAAATCATAAAAAAATATCCTTGATTGACAAAGAGTATATAAGGTAAATTGTTATTGCAATTCTGTGTGAAGCGTTTTATGTTTTTTTCTAGGATTTCCTGAAGTTACTTCATTGGTTAAATGTGTTTTAAAATTAATTGGGAGGTAATTTGGAAACAAATCATATTTAGTCTTGTTCTGTGTACGAAACATTTGATATTGGTTATTGATATATGCAGGTTGGAGGTCCACCTAACCTCTCACCAATAGGATGTTTTGACAAAAAAAATATGCATTAAACTAAACTCGAGTTATTATATATTTAATTGGTATAAATCACTTAATTTTAATGCAATGTTTTGTATATGAAGAATGGGACAATAACAATTTTCAACTACACATTTAATTTAATTTTCCCTCAGAAAAAAACTACATATTTAATTTATGCTGCAGTTTGTCTCGTTTTATAAACTAATAATTTATCAGAGCTTGCACAAACAATAATAAGTGAGACAACAAACAGTGATTAAAACAAAATTATATATTATATGAAATGTCCTCGTTGATGGTGTGAAAATTCTCTAATTCCATTACTACTTACTCTCATATTGCTCGTTGTAAACAATTTGACATATCGTCTCCAAAGATAAATGAGTGTGTTTTTTCAATTGTAGCATTATAAATCAAAAAGCATCAACGAAACAATACGAGATTACAATCTTTATAAAAACATAAGATAATAACCAACTAGAAAATAATATAATTCAGGGAATTAGGATTGGTGAGATAAACGTGCGAGTGCATAAACTCTCAACACTAAATTGGATTGGTTAGAAAAGGAATCATATTATCCCAAACCTGTTTAATAAATAAAAAATAAAAATTGGCGAATGAAAATTGATGGAAATATGGAGGCGCAATAGCATAGGGCCACACACACAAATACCAAAGAAAAATGAATCATCATTGCATGGACCCCATCTTATTAAATGTCCTTTTCTACTATCAATTCTTGTATTAAATGTAATACTCGCTTCGTGCCATTAAAAATATCATATTTTTCATTTTTGTTCGTCTTATTAAAGATGTTATATTTTTATATTTGAAAAAAATATTATATACTAAATAACTTTTTCGATCTCATCATTAATATATCTAATAATTTTTTCTCACATTATTAGTTTTTCTATCATCCTTAATACATATGGCAACTTATTATCTCTCTATTTAAACACTTTAAAGTTAAACAAAAGCTTCTAAAATCCTTATCATCACAAAGCGTGACATCTTAGTTTCTCTCTCATCATTAATACATATAACAACTTATTATCTCTCTGTTTAATCACTTTAAACAAAAGCTTCTAAAATCTCTATCATCATAAAATGTGACATATTTACCCACACAAATGAAGTAGTTTATTTTTTTACCCCTTTTTTGCTGTTGTGAGATTTGAATGTATTAAAACTAACATTTCTTCATTTTATATTCAACGATATTTCTATATTTTCATTAGCATTTATAGTATTAATTGAACTGATTCAGAATCATAAAAGTGTTAGTGAAATTCGAATATAAAGAAAACTCACTCTACAACTAAACATTCCGGTTTTGATATTTATAAGAATTGAGATTTATAAGAATTGAGATAGAAATAAATAAAAAGATGCGAAGCATATCCATCATGCCACGACTTGATATATTTGTTTGTTGTGTGACAACTGACAACGCTACAATCTTGTTTAGAGATTTTAATTAGTTAAATTTATAAATATGGGTTGTTAGTGCATTTAATTAGATAATTATTTTCTTATAAATGGTTAACAAGTTACAATATTGATTATATTTTTTATTTTCATTAATTTTTTTTACTGAATGGTTATAGCAAAATTAAAGCAATATAAGACTTTAATTAGTAAAAGATCTTGGTTCTAATTCTGCTTACATGTGGTTTAATATATTTTTCACATTATAATGGTATTATTAATGTAATTATTCCTTTTTTTTTAATGGTGTAATGATCCTATTTCTATTAAGGAATGATTACATGTATGTTTTTTAATAAAAAAATCAAAATACACGTCACCATTTGTTGCCAGAAATATCATACTTGTTGCAATCTTAATCGTTTGTATTTACCTATAGCAATTATTATTAAATTATTTCTAAAAAGAGCTGATTAACTTTTGGTTTGCATAAGTGAGATTAATTCTCGTTTGTTGCGCCTCTAAAAACGAACTCTCGTTTGTTGTGCTGCCGCAGACACTCACTTCAAAAGAATAAAAGAAAAATTCTTTGAAAGTATGCGCACAGTTCTGTGACGTTGTCAGATAATCCTCAAAGAAGCTGCATTGATACGATGATCATCCAAGGTTGTTCGTCACAGCCCACATCAGCTCCAAGAAGCTGCTTCTCCACCTTGTTTTTGTTGCCAAATCTGAACAAATATAGTTTCAAGAAGAGGGTTACAACATTCAAGCATGAATTGGATGTCAGCTGTCGTTTCAAGTCACCGTCCACAAATTTCAGGATTCAGGCGTTAGAAGCCAACAGGGTAAGGTTTTTTTTCAAGATTTTCAGACCCGTTTTCTCAATTAGTTGAGGCGTTACCAATTCTTGAAAATTTTAGTCTAATGTTTTGCCAAATAATTTGAAAGGTGATATGGTGAATAATGTGTTTTTCACTGAGTTGGGTCTTGGGATTGTTTTCACTGATAGTGCGAAATTGAGAAGCATATTATAAGATGAGAGAATAAATTTGTATAACAAAAAAAAAAAAAAAAAAGTGTTGGCTGTAAAGAAATTTGAGACAAGGAAAATCTGAGATGCCAATGTGATGAAATATATAGGTTATTGAAAGAAAAAAAAACCATCTTTTGTTGAGAGGGAATAGTGTAACTAGTTTTTTTCGAAATCATTCGATGAAGAGGAATGCCTACATAAAAGGGGATTCAGATAGTGTCATTCTTTGATTTATGTATCCAATTTTAGTGTTCTTAGAAGAGAAATGGCATGAAAGCACGAACACGAGAGCCCGTTGTGATGCTTCTTCTAGCCTCATATTGTCTGTTCGAAATGTGTTGAGGTTGTCTCTAGTATAAATAGTATGCTCAAGATTTAAATGATTCCGTACACTGTGTTCCATTTCTGCAGCTTGATGGTGCGATAGCAGAAGGTTCGAGAACAAAGTTACAGTATGATCATCTTATATGGCCTTCTCCGAGTGACAAAATTCCGTTCTGGAAGAGAGAGTTTCCTTCTTGGGAAATCAGCGGCAGCGACCATGTTGACATCCAGATGGATTCTGACCCTATGCATATTATTCATGTCACAGCTGAAATGGCACCCATAGCTAAGGTGGGAGGTCTTGGTGATGTTGTGACTGGGCTAGCCCGTGCATGTTTGATGCGTGGCCATACCGTGGATGTCTTTCTACCTTTCTATGAATGTATCAACAAACAGCATATCAAAGAGCTGACATTGACCAGTACATACGACTCGTATCATGATGGGAGCTGGATTCCCACTAACGTCTATCGTGGAGTAGTTTTTGGCATTCCTGTGGTATTTATCGAACCAACCAACCACTTCTTCAAGGGACAAAGCGTGTATGGAGGTTCATACAATGAACTGGAAGCATATTTATTCTTTAGCCGTGCCTGCCTCGAATGGCTGCAGGTATTGTGACCGTGTATTTATTATCTTAATCTGCTCAGGAGACTTAGTTATTATGACTTTTCTTGGTCCATTCCCAGATTGATTTTCATTTTGAAACCAGATATTGGATATGTTTGGCTAAATCGAACCTGTTTGTAGGTCTCTGCAACTCAGCCTGACATTGTTCATGTCCATGAATGGCAGACTGCTGGTTTGCCGTTGCTCTACTGGGATATGTATCAGTATCTGTCCCTTCAGGTGGAGGACACTTTCATAATAAGCGTTTCTATAAGCACTAGTTAGTGAAAATAATTTTTTAGGAGAGTTTAATCTGCTGATTATTATCCTGTCATTTATCCCTTGTAGAAACCACGAATTGTGTTGACAATCCATAATATGGAGCACTATGGAGAATGCAGGTATCATACCAAATTGTTACCCATTCAGTTGAAACTGCACCTTTACTGAAAATTGGCTTTGGCAATACTTTCACACGTGTTCTCATTCTTTTCGCCCAAATCACCATTTACTGATCGTTGATGCACTTGCTTCATCATTTTGCCTATTATATCAAAACCGAGATGTTCACTTCTCAGTAAAACTGAGATGCTCCCCTTACCAATAAATTTTTTATTTCATGTAGAAAAACAGTATCTGTAATTCCGGAAGATAAGAAAAGTAAATATATAGTATCTTCTGCAGCCTCTATGTTTACGACTAAGTACACTATTTGAGTTGATATAGAGCTAGTCTCTGATCATAACACTGGGAAAATCCTTCTTATCTACCTTGACTTGTCGATTTGATCCCTTTGAAGGCAAGAGCAATTGAACAAGTGCGGCCTTGATGGATCCGTATATGCGACGGAAGAGAAGGTTGGTCTTCAATACGTCTTGCATGCTATAGATGTATGGGATTTTATTAGCCTTCTTACCTCTTCCTCCTTGTAGCTAGTAAAAACATGCAGATTAAATAATTTATAGGTGATCTCGGGCTGCTGATTATGCTGTGATTTTCATTCTGAAGGCGTGAAGTGTTGCTTCTTTTGGGCTTCCATCTTTATGATAAATTACCATTTATCATATAGCATCTTTTGTCGGTTAGTATTGAACTGACTATGAGAGTTCACTCTTCGATTCGAAAATTGGCAGGCTATGGATGATAGAACTATTGGGCACAACCCTGAGAGATTAAGTTTGCTAAAAGGAGGCATTGTCTACAGCAATGCTGTAGTGTAAGTTACTGTGCATCAAATGCTCTTACTTTTTTTCTTCCATGTGGATGCATATAGGACTATTTGACCACTGCTACCTTTATCCTGACTCGTATTAATGAAACTCTAAGTTCGTGAGGCAAATTTACTCCCAAAAAATTCTGTTGTTATTAAGCAATCTGGATGTTGCAGAATATTTAACTAATAGGTAAGCAATTGATACAGCATCTAAGTGTTCTTGTAATCTCCAGTACAGTTTCTCCAACATATCTCAAGGAAACACTTTGCTCGGGATGGCTTGCTGCAACACTGATACGACATCGTGACAAGTAAGCACATCTAGTTACACCTATCAGTTTCTTTTCACTCTGAGTGATAATCCTTGAAGTCGTACACTGGTTTGATTAATTTTTACTCTTCCATTACCTGTTTTAGTTATGCTATCCGTTGCTTTGACTTTTTACTGATGTGACCAGTTTAAGTCTGGAAAATTACTGTCCCACAAAATATCTGCCTGGAGGAGCTCTAGAATAAAATGCCATTAGCAGCTACATATTGGTTTGACTTTTTAGTGAAGATGGTGTGGAAAAGTATGCATGAATTGCTATGTCCTTTCAAATCTATTTTTAATGAATTGATTGGGTGTTCCCTTATTTTTTGCGGTTTAATCAGTTTCATCACACTTTATATGCGGATACGGTTATATATGTATTATTGGATTTGACCAAGGTCTGGTTCCTGTTGAACTGGCGGTCCTGTCTGGTACTAAAAACACTGCTTCTGCAAAGAATTCATCCTCCTAAAAAAAAAACACCAATAACCACTTACAATAAGCTTTGTTGTTAAGCCACACACATATTCCCTATATCAAGACGTATAATTTCCATCTCACATTGCACAGGAACACTCCACCGCATCGAACTTAAAACATTGCTAAAGATAAATATTTCTCAATAATGGAAATGATGGACTAAACGAACTGTTTAATGCTTTTGGACAGAGAGTCTAGTCTTTTGTGGTGACAGGATTCTAGATAAGCATGTAATAAATAGATAGGATCAGCTTTATGTAGTCCATGACTCCATATTTGATTCTGGATAAACTCGTCTTCTGGGGGGGGGGGGGGGGGGGGGGGGGGGGGGGGGGGGGGGGGGGGGGGGGGGGGGGGGGGGGGG
>JAYDZE010293942.1:0-18823 GCA_034509125.1 Monilaria moniliformis | reverse complement strand
GTAGTCTATAATACATCATAGACTACGGTTTATTAACCGTAGTCTATGCCCAGTAGCATAGACTACACCATCAGTCTATACGGTTTTTCAATCACATAGACTACGGTTTAAAACCGTAGTCTATGAGCGCTTTTCTTGTAGTGGTGGCTTCCCTTGCATTTTCTATTCTTATTTTGTTTATATTATATTCTTCAAATTTCCTTAATTGAAGTGTGAAGATTTCTTTAATTATTTCTTATTCTTGTTTTATTTATTTTCTAAATTGGAATTTCACATCAATTTTTCTTGAGACTTCATCATTTAAAACCTAAATAAAACGATATTTACGGGTTTAGCTAATTAGTAGGTATTAGTATATGGATTTAAGATGAAAATAGATAGTAAAATTACTTTTAAATTGTATATTTTTTGACGTAGACGAGTATATAAATTCTAATGATTAATGAACATGTTCAAGTGGAATTAGCTTTGTATTTTAATCTATATATATATATATACTATTTATTATTTATGTTTGTAGTTTTTTAGACAGACAACCAATTACTGTAATAACTTTTTTTTTTTATAAATTTAAATGGATTATGGTATTTAGTGGGTATTTACAATTTATTATATATGTTTGAGACGGAAATGAGTAGTAAAATTACTTTTTAATTGAATTTGCGACAAGTATGGGTATATTGCTAAAAAATTTAAAATAAAAATCCAAATATAAATGTCATAAAAAAAAGTTAAAAAAATAAACAACCTATTAATTTTATTTCTCTTCTAACACTTGTTTTATTTCCCTTCTAACACTTGTTTTGAAATTGTCGAATATATACTATCACTTCGACATAAAGTATTTACATATTTTGCAAGTCAATGCTTATGACTTATGAAGTATAGTAACTCACCGTCAAAACTCCACGAGCTACACACTAGTTTTTTATTTCCAAGTTATTAATTTATTATAGCACCTCTAATTAAGAACGGTTTATTCTTTGAATTCTTTTTTCCTCACACAGTTTATTAACACCGTTAATGACTAATCATCACTAGTTGAAGCCCTTTTTCATTATGTGATGAGTGAATGTATAATCCCAATTAAGTGGATGATTAGATGCGCAAACACATGTTATCAATTCTCAACTTGTGTGAATGCCTTCTTTGATTGATGAAGAATTTTTCTCAAAGATGATTTTTTTAGAATTGGCCATATGTATATTTTCAAGAGTTGGTTCCCAAAGAGTTGAACTTGTTCACAAATTGCTGATATTTTCATCTGCTGAAATTTCATTTCCACCATAGTTCATTACTCTTTATCTTTTTGTGACCATTTAATGGTGAGACCGTGCTGTGCTAGATGAAAGAGTTGAGACTTCCTCCATCTGAAAGAATTGATCTTAGCATAATCTTCTCCATTTTCTATATTATTTATAAATTTGATTTTCCATATCCCTTTTTCCACACAATTAGTTAAAATCATTGATTTTAAAAATACAAGATTGCGACAGGATATTCACCCGTGAGAACAATACATAATGAAATAGAACCGTGCAATAGAGGATCCAGCTTGCTAAACTTCTAGGCATTAAAATTAGTACTTGGTGTACCATATAGGTTTGCCGGAATGTCTTTCTAAAACTTGAAATATATTTAATTTTATAATGAAGTTATTTCTAACTTTCGCCACATTTATTTCTTGCATTGTACATAAGGCGACATCTTACTTACCATGTCACAATTTTTTTTTTTTTTTTTTTGTAGTCCTAGCATTGTACTCTCTGTCAACCAATTTTTTTTTAATGAAATGTAAATTCACAGTTTTTATTTTTCAAGCAGTAGAATTAGCAAAGGTTCACTGTTTTTGCTGAAGTTATCCCAAATGATTCCAAACAAGTTTGCATCGAGCAATCAGCATCCTGTTCACGAGGAAAGTTATTGCATCAACTTCATCGCATTTGTTGTACAATTCCCTTCTTCTAACCTTATCTAGTGAAACAAACTCCTTTCTTCACTGCGCTGGTGGTGCCCGATTCTCACCTTATCCTTGCTCGCCCATTTCCCCAAAGAAATATGGGCTCAACCAGCGCTATAATAATTGCACTTCTCCAATTATTAATTTAATAGTACGATATTGTAGCGTTGGTTATGCTTTGAGGCATTCGCAAGCAAATCCTCATTAATTAGAATTAAAGTTTTGGTGCAAGGTGTTTGAAAAAGTGTGAAGCATCGTTGTCGAAAGTTGTGACTGCGTTCGGTTATGTTTGGGGCGAACATGGAATTAAGAAAACCCACAATTTCAAAAATCATAATTCCCAAAAGATTGCCTAATTAACTTAGTCCCAACCACAAGCTCGGACCAAACATTCCTACCTCAGATACCACCCGTGTCTGCGGAGTCTTATAGTTATGTCCGAATCGCCGCCACCACTCTGATTCATATTATCTCACACTCTTTGTTGAATAATTTATTTATTTTTAGTTTTGAATGGATTTATTTCGAAACAAGGCGCTTTCTCTCTCTATCAGCTTGTCTTTCTCTCTACTCGTCTCCTTGTACATCTTGGCCACTTCTCCTTCTCCGCAATCGAATAACTCCGCGTGGCGGCTGTATGATGCCGTCGATGATTGCAGCGGCGTTCGTGAAATCTCCGATTATCGAGCGAAATGCGCCTACGTGAGGTCCAGCAGCGGCTGCAGCAACGGCTTCTTGAACTACCTCGAGATCTTCTACTGCGCGTGCGGCGATTCTCCCGCGGTGGGTTATTTGGTTCTGCTGGTGTGGCTGGTGGTGCTGTTTTATGTCCTCGGCAACACGACGGCGGAGTACTTCTGCCCCTCCGTGGAGGGCCTGTCGCGAGTGCTGAGGCTGTCGCCGACGATCGCCGGGACCACGCTCCTCCCGCTGGGGAACGGCGCCAACGACGTCTTCTCCAGCGTGATCGCGTTCACGCGCTCTGGCGATGCCGACATCGGCCTCAACAGCGTCCTCGGCGGCGCCTTCTTCATCTCGTGCTTCGTCGTTGGTGTCGTTAGCATCGCGGTGTCGTCGCGGGGGATCCGCGTAGACAAGGCGAGCTTCGTGAGGGATGTGCTCTTCTTCCTCTTCGTGCTCTGCTGCGTCATCATGATGAACATTTTCGAGAGGATTAATTTCTGGTTTGCGCTCTGTTTCTTTTGTATATACTTCCTCTACATCACTCTCGTCTCCGTTATGCAATTTCTCCGGCGGAAGGAGGCGACGGTTGGTAACGGCCGTCACCGTCAAGTTTTGGATGATGTGGAGGTGCCATTGCTGGGGCATGTTGATGCGGAGAAGGGCTCTGTTTCTGTTTCGGACAAATCAGAGAATCTCCGCCAATCTTCGTGTTGTCGCTACCTCAATCTATTTCTCTATGTTCTAGAATTGCCACTTTCGTTGCCGAGAAGGCTAACGATCCCCGACGTTAGCGAAGAAAAATGGTCGAAGCCGTTTGCTGTGACTTCAGCGACGCTAGCGCCTATACTAATAGGAGCCCTCTGCATCGCGCAGCAAGAGAGCATCCATTATCCGACGAGCCTCGCCCTGCTATCAGCATCCATCGTCATCGGAATATTCCTCGGTGCCGCGGCGCTGGTCTTCACGAAGAGCTCCGGCCCGCCGAAGAGGTGGCTGCTGCCTTGGCTGGCCGGGTGCTTCTTGATGAGCATAACTTGGACATACATTATAGTGCAAGAGCTCGTCTCGTTGCTCGTCGCATTCGGCAACATTTTGTGCATAAACCCTTCGATTCTAGGACTCACTGTCTTAGCATGGGGGAACTCGCTAGGTGACTTGATCTCGAATTTGGCCATGGCGTTGAAGGGCGGCGCAGACGGCGCGCAGGTGGCGATATCCGGCTGTTACGCTGGGCCCCTTTTCAACACGCTGGTGGGGCTGGGATTGTCGCTCGTGTTAGCGTCGTTGAAGGTTTATCCGGCGGGATATGCTGTCCCAAAAGATTCGGATGTGTATGAAACCGTGGGATTCTTGATGGGAGGATTGCTTTGGGCGCTTGTTATATTGCCTAAGCGAAATATGCAGCTTGACAAGTCGTTAGGGATTGGTTTGTTAGCGATCTACTTCTGTTTTCTGTTTTTAAGGATTGTTAAGGGTTCAGGAATACTCCAACTTGGAGGCTAATAATGTCTCGTTTGCTTCGACCTCGTAAGAGGTGTCGCCACTTTACCAAGATCAATGTTAGCGTGTTCATATCAGTTAAAGGAATTATTTAGCCTAATCTTGGTTGCGCTTTAGCGTTTCTCAATTTTCAGCTACGAAATTTTATTTTAATTAGAATATTTGAGGATTCCTTGTTATATGATATGAGACGAAATTAGGCATCGCCGGCTAAATATATAAATTAATATATGATGTGGGAGTACAATTTTTTCCTCAATATTGAATTGACGTTTTTGGAGCTTGCTCTATGTGCCTCGTATGTGGGCGGCTGTAGGGCAATCAATACGAAAGCGTCGATTTTCAAATAATTTTATATAATACTAATATATATATATACTATATATATATATATAGTCTTTCATTTATGTACATGGGCCATGACCCTACCTAAAAGGCTGAAACATGTGTTTTTAATCTATTTATTTTAGCATAGTTGGTTTAAAATATTGCAATATTGGTTTAATTTTTCTATGTAAAGTGGTCCTTGGAAACAAATCGGCGTCTTACCCATTTCCTGTGTGAAAAGAACAAGTGGATAAAATAATTTTTTTATTAAGTTTTACCCCTCCTTGTTCATATTTAATACTATTTACTGTTAGATGTGATGTGGAATGTGATTTTAGATGTATGTGGTAAAATATGTTATACACTACATTAATCCTTCATAAGTTCACCGCTGCGATACTTATGCGTATGCATACATATGAAATATATAAATTCATTTTACAACCGGTTTCGAAGGATCTTTTCTGCAATCGCTTTCTTCATTTGCAATTTTGCTCGTTAAACTTTGAAGTCGTGTATTGCATCATCTTACAAGCATCCATGATGTGGCGAATTGCACCATGCTTTTGTGTTCATTTCTAGTTTGTGAGATGTCAAAATGAGTGGTGGATCCATAACATAATTTTCGGGGTCCGGATCGTTCATATCATTAGTGGCAGATTTCAAAACAACGTCGTTTAATGTCTTCTTCTTCTTTAAAAAAAAAACATTTTTGTAGATCATGGATGAACATGATGTTTCTGGCCGACCCTAAGGAAAAATTAGGCCCTCCTAGTGATCGGGTGGTCGGCCGACCCCTCTCGCCCTCTAGATCAGAGCACTGGTCAAGATAGACCGTCATTCTTAAGTGTATGCTTTCTTGCAAATCTATCTTGATATATATGTTCGTTTTGGTTTCAATCTTGAGTGCCCATCTAAGGCTTATATGCTCATGGTGCCTTTTCCAGTGTGAGTGATTCATTTCTTGGTCCAAGATGTGTTAATGTAGTCCATTGACACTTGGGTCTACTCTGATTGAGTATTTGTATTATCTGCAAAGTTAGGCGATAGTTTGTACTATATAATCTTTTGTATTATATGAAATTCTGCTTTCTGTTATCTACAAGAACATACAAAACATGCAGAACGCTTTAATGCTGATGAAGTTTATCAGTTTATGTGACTTACAAGTACCTCATTTGTCTGCTAATTGCTGGTAATCATATAATTCTATCACCAGAATTTCAGTTTGTCCTAATATTTGTTTTCCCTTCAAGATTTTGGGACCTCGTTGGTTGTATAGTTGAGTTTTGGTGAGTTTGTTCTATTTTACCATGAAATATCAAATTTTGATTGTCAAATTTCTTTAATTATTTTACTGTTTATTTAAGTTTAATGTAATTCTAATGTGGATATAATCAGAATATATGTACAGGACACAGTTTCCCATGACTATACTAAACTCGGCAATACTTACGTCATAGTTGTGCTATTTTTCGATTACTCAATTCTATTTAGACTTCGTCCATCAAATTGTTAAATTCAGTTTAAATTATTATCGGAAAAAGAAGCGAAAAATAGCTGGCCTGTACCGCTCATTGAATTGTATGTATATTAATCTTCAATAAGTAATTATTTAATTTAGATTACATTATGATTGTAATATTGCTCATTTCAAAAGATTTGAACTTTAGAGAGAAAACGACCCTACCTAATGTCAAACGTAAACGCAAATGGAAATTAAATTTGTGAAAAATACTAATTAACAACATATTAATTGATGACATTAGAATAACCACTCACGGTGCAACAAGCAACATTGCTACTTGTAACGAAGAGAACATATATGACATCGTTTAAAATGTGCCTTCTTCATACATATTTGGCCATCCATCTGTCACAATTTGTACTCTTGATTATGATTTTAATTTACTCAATTATGAAAACATCAATCAATAATATTTTGGATTTTTGGACAAAGCGGAAAATGTGTAAATTGTGAAAGGCTTGTTGTTATTATTAATTATTATTGTTATTATTATTATGTCGTTCAGTTGTACTTATCATGGCCCTATAATTCACAAAAATTAGATGGACACATGACTATTTAAATAAGTTATCGAGTAAATGAAAATACTGGAGGATATAGTATATGAGGACTAAATTACAATGCATCTTGATACATATACAACTGTTAAAATAGAAGTTCAACGTGTAGACACGTATATATATATATACTTCTAAACAAATATGTATACATACTTCTAACAAATAGAATTTAGGGCCTCTTTTATCTTGAAATGAGGGAGCTGCAGCCGCTACCAGCTACTTGAGCTTAGTAGCGGACACAAGAGGTGTTACGAGAGCATTAGCAAGTCGCACTTCCAACCAATTTTTCTTCCACATTATATTTCATTTTTCTTAAATTATTTTAATTTTAGTATTACTTGTTGCCCAAAAAATTTTAATTTTAGCTCCTCTTAATTTTTTTTACGTCCGCCCTAGTTAAAGTGTGCATATTGAATAAACATCGTGTGTGTAATATAGACTGCAATCACATAAGAGATAAAAAAAAACTACAATAGAAAAATTAGATATGACAAATTCAATTTAAAATATATTGGTGAAATTCTAATTTAACATATTCGACCTCAAATACATGCTGATAAATATTTTTTACAATGAGGGAGGAAGGGACGTACGTCCGTATGTCTACTTAGGTATATTATATTATTATATAGGCATGAATGAGTACATCATGCACTACATTATGTATCTATATCAATATGCATGTATATCATATACTTGTCGACATTATTCTTTCAGTTTATTATCTTACACTACATTATTTCATTGAGTTGTCCTTCTCAGATTAGATGAGACGGCTCCCACTTGAAGTCCATGCCCATAGCCGTAGCTGATAGCTCAGTACAAACTTGTTTCTCCACTTCTAACATCAAATTGATTATAGATATTGAAGGGTTAGATTATAATAGCTTCCACTTTAATTTATTTTTTATATAATCTAAATTTTTAACTTTTTCCAATTTATAGTCTTAGTTTTGATTTTTTTTTTATAGCATAAACCTTTTTTTTTCCAGTTTATAGCCTCAACTTTGAAAAAAAATCACTTATAGCCCAATAAAAAAATTTAGTTGCTGAAAATATGACTCAGATGATAAGTAAATATGAGGTGGATTTTTTATTTTCCACCTCAATAAAAAACAACGTCGTTCATGTCCATATCATCAACTAAAAGTGCCGATGATATTCTTGATGATTAATATATTTCAAGAGTGAGAATTTTAGGATTTTCAATTCCTGATGGTTTTCGTTCATTTCGATGCGAAGAATAATCGATCCACATTTTAATTGAAGGGGAAGGAAACAAAAGTCATATTTAGATTGCGGCATTTTCTTTGACAATGTGGATATGGATGATGTTGTTTTTTAGTAAGGTGAAAAATAAAAAATCCAAATAATTTTACTTATCATCCCAGTCAGACTTTTGACACCATTTTTTTTTATAACTTGGCTATAATTGAAAACTTTCTCAAAGTCCAGACTATACAAAAAATAAATCAAAGTTGAAACTATAAATTGAAAGAATTGAAAAGTCAGACTAAATATATCAAAATTAAGGTTATAAAGTGAAAAAAATTAAAACTTTAGGCTATATAAAAAGTAAATCAAAATTAAAATTATAAAATAAAAATTATTAAAAATTCAGATCAGACTATAAACTATAATTAACCCTATATTGAATATCCCTAGAAAATGGAGGTTAAACTGAATTTACATCATTTAATTAGCGTAATATGCAAAACCAAGAAATTCATTCGATATGACTGTTATTCTATAAAAAATAAACCTTAACTCAATTCCAATTAAAACATGATAAGTAATTTAATTCATTCAATTTGTATCTGTCTCTTTTAAAGACCTGTTGAAATTCAACATCTAACAAAATTTATTATTAATTATTGCAAATAACACAATGTTAACCATAATTTTAATTATAATTACAATACCACTTCTTCTTCTTCTTCTTTTTTTTTTTCTTCTTTTTTCGCAATTATAGATCACATTTTTTTTAAGAATATCGTAATTGCAGAACAATTTATAGGTTCTATTAGAATTGCAGTGTTTAATAAAGTTGTAATGTGCTTGTAAATTGATTAATTAAGATAGGCGTTGTGTTATTTCTGGCAATTCAACCACTCAAACTCCAAATACTGATCAACCAAATTTGAGCCGGCGAATTTGAAGTGTCAAACGACAACGTATCTATCGAACAAACGTGTGACACTTTTGTATCATCAAATATAGAGATAAAATGTAATACTTGCGACGAAGACATTGAAGATTTGGACTGTATCAAAAGTTGAACAATTTTGACAACGTTTGAAATGAAATGTCTCGCCTTTGTAACTGCATCATATGATGCTACACTTCACTTAATCCATTTGAATTAATGACTCTAAATTATATCTCTTGTGGTTATTCGTGAATCAATCATTCTTGTGGTAGTATTGACCCTATATGCCTCATTGACAATTTAATTGGATTTTTGCAATAATTGAAGTTACTCTCTAACATGTTTCAAATACTTTGTGATCAAAAGTTGATATGATGACTACACCACAATCTCTTAACAATATACTTAGTGAATCAATTTGAAGTTAGGTGCCTTCTTGAGATGTTTTAGGCCATTCAAATTGTTATATTTAATTTATTTATGAAAATCACCCGCGACGAGTAAAAACAATTGATGGTATTTATCAGAGGTATGATATATATATATCATGACGATGAAAAAGTAATAAAGATATATTTGTATGCATGTACGATGTAACCACTCTTCCCCCTTTTTATAACGAGAAAAAAGACATGGCAATTATATGTAATTGTGCTTTAAAGAAACTTAATAATAACTCACACGGTAGAAGAGCTCAATATGATTGCATATGAAATTGAGTTTATTTAACGAACACCGAAAATAGCGAATATAAATTTTCATGTCCTAAAACAAGCTCGATTTATAATTTCTTTATACTCCACAGTTTTTTAGAATGTTTGTTTATTTTTCTATCAATACCCATCCTGGTATCATGATTTTGTATTATTTTATTTCTTTTTGTATTAAATCCATCAATTTAATGGGAATTTGTCGCTAGTTAGTCGGCATCTCTTATTATTTTAAGAAGATTTTAACAACTTTTAGCCAACCTTCCAACCGCCCATTGACTCTAAATGCTATAATCAGTACCTAATTGTCTAAACTTTGTAGACTAATCATTTAACTCGCTTTCTAACTTTTGGTATGTGTGAATTCTGTTTTCTATTTAACTGTGGCTCTACTAATGCCTAACCATTATTGTTTCAAGGATTGTAGATATTTTTTAATCTTTATCCCAACCATTAGACGATTTCGCCATTTCTGGTTTTTAGGTAAAGAGACTAACAATATTGCAACTTCAAAACTTAAATGAAATATTTTTTATTTTATATTTATATTTTTTATTTTTTATTTTTTAAAGGTGAGTCAGCAATCAGATATAAGCCGAACACAATTATTAAATATATTTCGAATTCATTTTGTACATATCCAAGATCGTAGTTCTCGAACAAGCAGTCGAAATGATTCGGGTGCATCCTCATGATTAGCTATTGTTCCTCCAGTGATCGTAGTAGCAAGTACTTCTTGATGCGCTCTAATATGATTAGATTTACTGATCTTCCCCAAGAGCTCACATCGACGGGAAGGTTTGGCACCTCAATGTCGGCTCTTCGCCACCTGGGGCTGTAGTATGTTCCAAGGGTTGGGCGAGCTCCATTGATATATATTTAGTTATCCATATTATCTTTAAATGGCTCTATTCAACATATGTTGTTGGGCCTAGCTCTCTCATGGGCCCAAGCCCACTATCATATTGGGCTTACAGAGTGCCCTAACTTAACATTAAGTAATTGAATTTTAACACGCAACTTTAATTTCTGTATTTTTTATCTCTCGCAAATACGAACTGGATAAGCCTGCAAATAGTATACACACTTCACACACACAGTGACAGTGAAGGTGAAGGAGAAGAAGCGGCAATGCTGGCAGCCAACCCTAATCATAGCTTCCACGTCCCTCTATCGAAGCTCAGAGCTTCGAATTCCAAGAAATTCAAAATAATTTCTAATATTTCGCCGGTTAATTTCTTTCCTCCGACGAAAAGAATTCACATTTCATCCATTCAGCCATCAAATTCTGTTCACCGGACTCCGAGAACGAGAAAAAACAAAAGTAGAAGCAGCGGTAGCTTGTACAATAGGTTTACTATTGGAGCTTGTTTAGCAGCACAGCCCGACATTCAGAGCGTGGATGCTCCTCAGCAGTCTTTTGCTCCTTACTCAATTAGAATTCCAGTTGGTGATCGTCATGTAAGTGTTTCGGTTCTTAAATTTGTTACTCATGTTTTTGTTTCTTCGAAATTGATTGGTAATGGAGGGCAAGGTGGTTAGTTTGAATTTCGCGGGAGGTAGGCTTAGTCAATTGTTTCCTCTGAATTTCGTTTGTGATGATGGTATTATGGGATGCTAAAATGGTGGCTGCTCATAAGCTGTATTGTGGAAAGGTATTGTAGAAGATGAGTAAGTTTTCACGCTTTGAAATGGAACGTAATGCGGGCCAGAATTGTAAAATCGTATTTAGAGGATCTTGTCTGCAGTCGTTTATTACGCGAATTGGTCTGTCATTTTGCTCCACTGCTCATTTTCTTTTGCTTTGTGGTCTTGGGTTTTCTGCATTGTATGACCAAATTCTCAGCTGAGTATGGGATCTTGTGATGTTTTACAGATACTCGTTGAGACAGGTCACATTGGGAGACAGGCTAGTGCTGCCGTTACTGTTACAGATGGAGAAACTGTAAGTAATAGACTTAAAATATTAAATTGTTTTATTTCGGCTTGGTAAAGTTATTTCTCTTAGTTTCCCTGAACAACTGACATAATTGAATATGACATAAATCATCCCTTATGTTTATCCATGTGTTTTGACGTCACTATTTTGTGACTAGAACTTAAATGTAGTACTAGTGATGATAAGTTGAAATTGGTCTTGATGTTTACTATAATATGGTTTGATAAATTCTTGTAGGTTATCTACACAACTGTTTGTTTCAATGATGATCCCAGCGAGCCTACTGATTTCTTTCCTCTTTCTGTACATTATCAAGAACGATTTTCAGCAGCTGGTCGTACTAGGTAATTTTTTAAGTTTAGCTGTTTCCTTCTTATTAACTCGTAACTTAATGCCGAAACTTATTTTTCTGTTGTTCCGCCATTGAGCAGTGGTGGGTTTTTCAAGCGAGAGGGAAGGACAAAGGATCATGAGGTATTCTTGTTGCAATTTGATGTTGAGGAACTTTTACTTTGATGATGGTCGAGATTTTTTTAGAACTTTGGATGCTGTGCCTCACAATCTCTGTATTTTATTGAACTGCTAATTTGTTAGCTATTTTTTCAGGTTCTCATTTGTAGATTAATAGATAGACCTCTACGGCCAACTATGCCAAAGGGATTTTATCATGAAACACAGATACTATCATGGGTATGACCTTCTAAGGACCTTTGTAATGTACAATGTGTCCTTGATTATTACATCTGGACGGCTTAATGATTTTCAAATGCTTTTCACTTCATTATACATCTTGAATTCTCCCCTCTAAATTGGTCACTTTGTAAAGCTTTTTAACTGCAAAACAATGGACGACCTTTTAGTGTATTTGCAATGTAGACACAACTTTTGAAATGTTTCAATAAATACCCATTCAACTCCATAACTTGTGCTCTACTTTAACTAATTTTGGACATAAAATTATTAGAGCATAAGGAATGGGTTTGGGAGTTCGGTAAAGTTGTTGGTGATATTTGGCAATTAAGCCCTTTCAAATCCATAACATGTGCTCCAATTTAACTAATTTTAAATATATAAATATCAGAGCATAAGGAGTGGTTTTGGAAGTTCAGTAAAGTTTTTGGTGATATTTCACTTACTTACATTCCTCATATGTTAATTGAGAATTTTAGAACTTTATCTAGTGGACTCAGGCTGTTACTGATATTGGATGGGTCTGAAATAATTTTTTGATGGATTTGAAATTTGGGGGAGTTTTGACATCTGTAACTTTTGAGATGTAGATGTTGTGAGTATATAGTTTGGGGAATAATTTAATATTGATCTTTATCTTCAGTTGGTTCTGACTTTTGTGCCAATATAAATCATGTCATTTTAACTGACTTTTGAGACCAAATTTATGCATTGTCTGCATTTTCTGGCCATCTTAGTTTGCTTGCCTCACTCAGGCCAAGCCAACTTGAGGTTTGCAACATGAGTTCATAGCTTGTCTTTTAACTTCTATCATCCCATGAGGCAGGTCCTGAGTTATGATGGTTTACATCCTCCAGATTCTTTGGCGGTGACAGCAGCTGGGATTGCAGTGTATGTTTATTTTTTTGGTTCCCTTTTAGTGGTTAACTATGTAAGTTAACCATTTGAAATCTAACTAAAACACTTATATGCTTATGTATGTCATCGGATACAATAGAGCTCTCTCAGAAGTGCCAAGTTCTGGGGTTATCGCTGGTGTCCGGATTGGGCTTATTGGTGATAAGTTTGTTGTGAATCCAACTACCAAGGAGATGGAGGACTCTAAACTGGATTTGTTGCTGGCAGGGACAGAGAGTGCGATATTGATGATTGAGGTATTTTACCAATTCCTCTCTACATCTCTGATAATTCATTGATACATGCTGTAAGCCTGTACATATGATTCTAATTTTTTTTGAAACATTCGGGAGTTCTTGGCCTCACTGTTAAATAATTTGTGTAAATTATTTTTTACTATACAATAGGTTTGTTCTTGATGATCGGAGGAATGTATTTAACATCTTGTCATCAGCTTTGCTTGCAAAATTTTCTGATCATATTTTTTTTTCTGACTGAATCGATCATTATAGGGATATTGCGATTTCCTTCCCGAAGAGAAGTTATTGGAAGCTGTTGAAGTTGGACAGGTGCTTGCATATCTTTCATGTCATACCTTTGAGTTGGTTTCCTCCAAGGATATGATTTTGTTTTGAGGCTGTAGGTTGTTCAACAAAAGTTCATTAATTAGTTTTTATACATTAATAAATTGTGGATCAATATAATCCCTCTTACTTGGGATCCAAATCTTTTAAATCTCCAGGCGCGTTTGTGATGGCAATTAGACTTGGGTGATAAAGTGCAATCTTGGGAGTTGTGGTTAAAATTTCAAATCCTTTTTAACAAAAGTATCTTTGGTCGTTGGTTCCACAGAGATGTTTCTGGATGGTTTATTCATCTCATTGTTACTTTTCTAATGGAAAGTTTGATTGAATAATGAGATTGTTTGCCATGTCGCTATTATTGCAAGCTTCACAATTATATGTCCAATATAAGACCACGTGGCAGTTAATCCAGCGATAGTAAGAGCTATGTAAGTGAGAATGTATTTATTGTTTGCTATGGCAGAATGCTGTCCGAGCTATATGCATGGAGGTGGAATCTTTAGTGAAGAAGTGTGGAAAACCAAAACTGGTGGACGCAGTCAAATTGCCCCCTCCAGAGCTACATAAGCACGTTGAAGTATGTTATCAATTCCCTTTTCATTTGTTGCTTGTCTGAGAGCGTTCCTTTTGTATTGCACTGTGGTAGATGTGGAAACATGTTCCTTGAGTGGCAAATGTTTTCTCCTTTTGTTTTCTGCAAGATGGGGGTTCTTTATGCTGTAAATCTCGGCATGAAAAAACCCAGATGACTTTTTCCGAAATCTCTCCTCTAACTAGCAGAGAGCTTCTGAGACATACCAAGACCACGAAATTTAGCCTTGCAAATTTTAATAGGTAATTCAAAAGTTCGGAGCAATAATGCTTCATTAGATGAAATCTTAGGCCACTGGTTTGGTGCTGTCCTTGGTGAAGTAGTTTTGGATTTTTGTCCAAGTTTGATGTACACTATATGAACAAATATTTTTATTGAAGTTTACAAGTACGTTTTCAACAAAACATAGTCATTTTGACAATCTTGGGGCAGTTTTAATGCCACAATTTTGACGTTCTTTGCAAATGTTCTGGATGACAATATGAACTCACTTATGTTGTTTGTTGTCTTAATTTATGTGATATAAGCATCTTCTTAGTTCATGACAGTGATGTTTGATAATATTCAGGAAATTGCAGGTGATGAATTAGTTGAAGCACTACAAATAAAGGAGAAAATTCCAAGAAGAAAGGCACTATCATCTTTGGAGGCAAAAGTCTTGAACTTACTTACAGAAGAGGGTTTTGTTAGTAAGACTGAATCTTCCCTTCCTTCTGAAGTGGTGTTGCCTGACTTGGTTGAGGTTGAAGATGAGGACGAGGAGGTTGTAGTTGATGGCGAAGTTGATGAAGGGGATGTCCGTATCAAGCCTGTCCCAATTAAGCCCGCCCCTATGGTAACTCTTGGTCCTTGGAGAAACTTGGTTATTATTTCCTTTGTAGATTTGAAGATGTGATCATCTGAAGTTGTGATGCAACTCGTCTTTCTTCCTTGGATGACATGGGCGTGCAAGAGGTTTATGGCAATGCCTGCCTGTAGCTAGGCCTGTTTTCTCCTTCATTTTGTGTGTACGTGTGATAAAGAATACCGAATTGGTGAAATGCTTTGCAGATCTAGTGACACATCGTAGATGTATGCTACTTCTAACTACTAATCCAGTTATTGTTATTTTATTGGGATAAATTTGTTAGAGATGATCAGATGTTAAATTAAAGAAAGATATTTAGTGAAACCCATCAGCAAAACATTAAATAACACTCAACACTCATTGTTTGGTCAGATTCTATCTGTGCTCTTGGTTTATATATGCAGACATGCTAAGTTTTTTGCATGATAATTTTTTCAGTAAGTTCATAGTTTACAGTAAAAAAGTACAGTTGTTATAACTGACAAGTGGAACTTGAATTTGGTGCTCAGATTTACAATTACTGTCTGATAAGATCTTGTTGAATCTATTGGTATTTAATTGAATGAATTTTTTGATGTATGATCTTCTTATAGTTATACTCGGAGGTAGATGTGAAGCTAGTTTACAAAGAAGTTTCATCGAAATTCTTACGAAGACGCATTGTGGAGGTATGTTTCAAATTTCAATAAGCAACCTGAATTAATAACCATGGTTCCATCTCACTTGCAGTTTATATGAGATGTTACATTATTGTTAAACCAGCTGCTCATTTGTTCACCATTAATATGAACCCTGTTGTTTTTGTAGTTAGCAAGGTCCTAATTAATCAAATAAAGAGGTTTAAGTAACATTTTGTCCTTGTATAGTTTCTTGTTTTTATCTGATTTGCAGTAATGCTAATAATAAATTTTGCATTATCTTTGAGTAGTGACAACATATGGGTACTGGATATTTTTTGCTATACAAGGTGAATGTAGCATTTTTTTTCCTCTTCCTTTTTTCTGATAAGAAACAGAAACATATAATCTGAGGAAATGAAGCTGTAGAAAGGGTCTGTTATCCCGATAATCATGGAAGCATTCTAGCTAATATGCAACTTCAGCCCCTAACTATTTCTGACATATAGAAAGCCCTAAGTCCTTATGATCTGAGACCCACTAAGAGACTCTCACCTGATCCCCTGCCCATTCCGGTTGGAGTATGTCTTACTGATATTTTAGTAACTAGTTTTCTGATGCTGGCCTAGTCTAAGCTTCTCTGTATTATCATACTTGAGTTATCAGGGTGGAAAAAGGAGCGACGGCAGAAATCCTGAGGAGTTACGATCGATTAATTCACGCTGTGGATTACTTCCTCGGGCACATGGAAGTGCTCTTTTTACGCGAGGCGAAACCCAGGTCTGAACCTTTTATTTGGTAGAGAGACTTAAACATTGTTCCTTTTGCATATTTCACATTATTTTTGAATAAGCTGTTTGTACATGTAATATTAGACCCTGAATGCATTCACTTTTGAATTTTATGGTGGAGTCTCGATAGCTTCTTTAAGGGGTTTTCATAGTTATTTTCCCTTTCGGTGATCTTATGTACAATATTGTCTCTCTCTTAGTGTTCCTCCTTTGATGCATGTAATTGATTTTGTATAGATATTATATGAGAGTAGTTTCCAGCTTGCTGTTGTAATTAATTGTCTGCCATATAATATCTGAAACAAATCACTCACTGTGGTTCTTGCAATGTATATTGTTCTTGTCTTGATTTTCACCTGTTTTCATCATTTTTGTAACTATTCAACTATTTACACGACAACTTGGTGCAGGAAAACCTTATAGAAGGACAAACATAGAAGTCAGCATTAACCTGATATAAAGCATGCTGGATCACATATGGTGCCAAAAAAGAACAAAATGTTTAGAAATATGCATTTGAATATATACAGATATTTATATAGAATAACAGTGAATGCGATATTTCAAATATTACTTGAGTTGGCTCCACTATACAAACCTATAGCTCTATTGATTTTTTCATTTCTCGCTTTGCAGTCATTAGCTGTGGCTACCCTCGGTGATAAGCAAATGGCACAGAGAATAGACAACCTTGTGGATGAAGAGGAGTTCAAGAGATTCTATCTTCAGGTGAGTTTCCCCAAAATGTTCATGTATACCTGGTTGAAAATGCTAGATCTAGTGTAGATAAAAAAACATGTTAGTTTCTCCTAAAATGCTAACAGTCATTAATATATCTCATCATGCTATATTTGGAACATCTTCTTCTCTCATGCAATCCTGCTCCTATCAAATCTATATTCATCTAAGATTTCCACAAGAGCTATATTCATCTCAGCCATCAGGAAGTATATTTCTTTTCTGCTGATCTCGACAAATGATTACATGTTACTAGTTCTAGGTATTCATACATAATATTGAAGCTGACTAGTTTGATATTCTATCCTTGTTTCCGGTGGTGGTCACTGGACAATGCCATAACTGATAACTTTTCCATACCTTATCTTAAACATTAATTTTAAAAGATTGTATTCTCTTGAAAGTATAAACAACATCAAACATTGCTCAAAATCATAATACATTGTAATATTTCTAGCTAGTAAGTTTTGATGGCTAGAAATATTATGATGTGTTAAGATTTTGAGCGATGTTATTTAGTTGAAGTTTGTATCCAGGCACTCCTCCTTTGAATATAATGCTGTCAGGAGTATGCTAATATATAAGCTCATTTGCTCCTACACTCATTTGATTGATGTTCTCCATTGTTGGTTGTTTGTGTAGTACTCCTTTCCTCCCTCATGTGTTGGAGAAGCAGGCCGTGCAGGAGCTCCATCTAGGAGAGAAATTGGCCATGGAATGCTTGCTGAGAGAGCTCTGGAGCCGATATTGCCTTCTGAAGATGAATTTCCTTATACCATACGTGTTGAAAGCACCATCACAGAAAGCAATGGTTCATCAAGGTACATTATTTACATGTCTAGTATCAGTGCATTTGGTAATGTGAATATCATTCTTTAATTTTCTCTGAGCCCTTCATTTGGTTTCTTTAATACATATGAGAATGGTCTCATAATATTGTCTTCTCTACTGACATTCTTGTTGCCACATCCATTCTCCCCCTAGCACCTTCTGGCACTACCAAGACCTGAAACTAACACCATCTTGCACCCCTAGACCAGAGTGATTAAGTACCAATGCTCATCTGCAGGCCTTATACCATGCACCATCTGTATATCTATACAGTCATGCAATTTTTATTCCCAGATTCTATGTGCTATATAACACTCTTTAACCTCACCTCTTTAACTACCACTCCACTAGCCTTCAAACATATATCAATCTCAACTGCAAGATGAAGACTCACTTATACAGATTGGACACAACATCTATATTCGTGCCTGCGGTCCTATTAATACAGAGAGGTGAGGTTTGGCTGGTAATAGATGATAGGAGATGAGATACGAGCTCAAGACCACTGGCACATGAAGATGGAAACTCTGACCAGTTTCACATTTGTTCCTCCACATGCCAAGTGTGGACTGCGGCACTCTCCACATATAATATTTAATTTATGTGATTTCCAGACAAATATCTCTGCAGGATAAATACTTACAATGTCCTTTAGTCTGGGATGAAAAGAGTAAAGATTTAAGCTTTCGTGAGATACTCTTGTACCTTTCTGACCCATGTGAGTGATTTGCAATTGAGTCTTCATGCAAGTAACTTATTTGTGACAGCATGGCCTCAGTGTGTGGGGGTTGTTTGGCATTACAAGATGCTGGTGTTCCAGTTAGGAGTTCCATTGCTGGAATAGCCATGGGAATGGTCTTGAACACTGAGGATTTCGGA